>JAODAL010005580.1:0-142073 GCA_025379985.1 Phyllomedusa bahiana | reverse complement strand
AAAACATTGGGACATTAATTTTTCCCTTTTGAAACCCATTCCTGCCCGCAGCTAAAAACACCCCCATGTGCGCCACCACCATGTTTCACTGTTGGATTGTATTGGCAGGTGATGAGCAGTGCTGGTTTTCCCCACCACATACCGATTAGAATTAACACCAAAAAGTTAAATTTTCATCTCATCAGACCAGAAAATCTTATTTCTCATAGTCTGGGAGTCCTTCATGTGTTTTTTGCAAACTATAAACAGGCTTTCATACAAACAGGCACACATAAAGCCCCGACTGGTGGAGGGCTGCAGTAATAGTTGACTCCTTGGAACTTTCTCCCATCTCATTACAGCATCTCTGTGATCTTGGGGTTCTTCTTTACCTCTCTCACCAAGGCTCTTCTTCCACATTTGCTTAGTTTGACTGGACGGCCAGGTCAAAGAAGACTTGTGGTCGTCCCACACTTCTTCCATTTGAGGATTATGGAGGCCACTGTGCTCTAAGGAACCCTGAGTGCTGCAGAAATTCTTTTGTAACCTTGGCCAGATCTGTGCCTTTCTGTCTCTGAGGTCCTTGGGCAGTTTCTTAGAACTCATGATTCTCATGTGCTCTGACATGCCCTGTGAGCTTATATAGAACCATCTCAAGGAGGATCAGAAGGAAATGGTCAGCATGTGAGTTAAATATGAGTGTTACAGCAAAGGGTCTGAAATACTTAAGACCATGTGATATTTCAATTTTCCTTGTTTAATAAATTAGCAAAAATATCTACATTTCTGTTTTTTCTTTCAAGATGAGGGGTGCAGAGTATACATTAATGAGAAAAAAAATGAACTTTTTTGATCTTACCAAATGGCTGCATTGAAACAAAGAGTGAAACATTTAAAGGGGTCCGAATACTTTCCATACCCACTGTATGAGCTATCCGATAATGCAGAAATGTCTTAATGGGAACACCCCTTTAAATCAGCTTTTTGACTGAACACATTAGGTACTGTTCGAAGTAATAGTATTCTTATCTACCCTATAAACACCCATGTCTATTATAGGGTAGAGAGACATGCCACTATCATAAGTCTTGGCGAGAGGGTTGACTCCTGTATAAGAGAATGAATTGGGCAAGTTGAAACTTAATTTGACCGATCTTTGTTTTACCTTAACAGTTGTACTTGGAGAACAGATGGGAGGTCTCCATATGCATTCGATTGTTAGGCTATGTTCACACGGTGTATTTGCAGGGCGTAATTACGCCCCACAATTACGCCGTGGGGGCGGGAGCGGGGGGCCGGCTCCTCGCCGGCCCATAGACATTCATTACCAGCGGCGCGTATACACCGCTGGTAATTCACATGTCACTTTTCCCCCCTCGCGTATTTGCTGAGCACAGAGAAGAGACGTAATCCATAGTTCTCTATGAGACCTGTGGATTACCGTAATGACTTGGCCGTATTCCAGCCGTAATTTGCACACTCTGGCGCGTAATTACGGACTGAAATACGTCCAATTTTAAGCTGTGTGAACATGGCTTTAGTGGATTCCTCCAATATTTGCAGCACCAACAAACATTCATTTTAAGTGTATGGACTTAATTATAATCAGCTATGCAAATTGACATTAATAAGAACTGAACATATTTACTTACAATAGTCTTTTCTAGTTGAATCATGAAAGATTTCACTGGATCGCCCACCGATGGCGGTCCTTAGCTTTATAGCAGCCACAGGGATTGCTATGTGTGCCATGTGAGGTATTTATGGGATCTTGATGTTGATCATGATTGGTCTTTATGTTCTGTATTAAGAATTCTGTAACTTCTTTTATGTTGGCTTGTATGGTTATTAAAAGCTACTGGAGAACAAGGTAGCTCTATTAATAATGGAATACCTTAGGCAAATGTTCGCTCTTCAACAAGTCATCTTGCTGTTTATTTGTACAGAATTAGTATTTTCCCATTTTAGTGTCATTTTATTTTCACCTTTACTGGAAACTTCTTCTCATCTTGAAGCTAATTAGTCTGCCATTGTTAGTCATGAGATCAGTAGAAGCCACTGAGCTTATTTCTAAGATTCTGGTTGCCATGGAGGCATTAAAACATATTTAGAAGAAGGGGCTCCTGTCAGATGTGTTTAAAAAGTATGTTAATCACTGACGTATTGCATATGTTCTTTATTACAATTGCCATGTAAAAACGTGTGCCGCGTCATTACCACCTGACGGCGAGTGGAGTAGGTGGAAAACAGGCCCTCTCCAAAATGATCTAGTCTAGGTAATAGAGTATTTGTATGGTTGGGAATCCATTGTAGCAGGCTAACCTTTTCTGTTAAGTGACTCAGTAGATACGCCATGTCATAGGATTGCATTTGTGGGGATTTTTGAGCTGCTGGGACCCTTCTTTTAAATGTTATGCCTCTTCAGTTATTAGATCTCTACATTATTGCTATCACATTTGTATAGTGATTGACATATAAATTGAATTTAAGACAAACTATAAAGAAGATTTAAACAGCCTCTCAACAACGCCCATGAAAGCATTCTGCGTCCCATGCCAGTGAAAATCAGTTTTTATTTGAACCCCACCCCTATATGGCCAGTACTGCTTAATTTGGGAATGGTTCAAGGGTGTTCCTGCGCCGTCCATACCCCACATTCTGCAATGTTGTGCTGTTATGATTTAAAAGGATATACTACTTGTTTAAAAGCATAGTGTCAGGATGCACGCCGTGGTCCTTGCTCTGGACCATGGACTCACTTGTGTCAGGATGCATGCCGTGGTCCTTGCTCTGGACTATGGACTCACTTGTGTCAGGATGCACGCCGTGGTCCTTGCTCTGGACTATGGACTCACTTGTGTCAGGATGCACGCCGTGGTCCTTGCTCTGGACTATGGACTCACTTGTGTCAGGATGCACGCCTTGGTCCTTGCTCTGGACCATGGACTCACTTGTGTCAGGATGTGCGCTGTGGTCCTCGCTCTGGACCATGACTCCCTTGTGTCAAGATGCACACTGTGGTCTTTGCTCTGGACCATGGACTCACTGGTGTCAGGGTGTGTGCTGTGGTCTTCGCTCTCGACCATGGACTCACTTGTGTCAGTATGCATGCCGTGGTCCTTGCTCAGGACCATGGACTCACTTGTGTCAGGATGCACGCCGTGGTCCTTGCTCTGGACCATGGACTCACTTGTGTCAGGATGCACGCCGTGGTCCTTGCTCCGGACCATGGACTCCCTTGTGTCAGGATGCACGCCGTGGTCCTTGCTCTGGACTATGGACTCACTTGTGTCAGGATGCACGCCGTGGTCCTTGCTCTGGACTATGGACTCACTTGTGTCAGGATGCACGCCTTGGTCCTTGCTCTGGACCATGGACTCACTTGTGTCAGGATGTGCGCTGTGGTCCTCGCTCTGGACCATGGACTCACTTGTGTCAGGATGCACACCGTGGTCTTCGCTCTGGACCATGGACTCACTTGTGTCAGGATGCACACCGTGGTCCTTGCTCTGGACCATGGACTAACTTGAGTCAGGATGCACGCTGTGGTCCTTGCTCTGGACCATGGACTCACTTGTGTCAGGATGCACGCTGTGGTCCTTGCTCTGGACCATGGACTCACTTGTGTCAGGATGTGCGCTGTGGTCCTCGCTCTGGACCATGGACTCACTTGTGTCAGGATGCACACCGTGGTCTTCGCTCTGGACCATGGACTCACTTGTGTTTAGGGTGCCACCGTGGTCCTTGCTCTGGACCATGGACTCACTTGTGTCAGGATGCACGCTGTGGTCCTCGCTCTGGACCATGACTCCCTTGTGTCAGGATGCACGCCATGGTCTTCGTTCTGGACCATGGACTCCCTTGTGTCAAGATGCACACTGTGGTCTTTGCCTCTGGACCATGGACTCACTGGTGTCAGGGTGTGTGCTGTGGTCTTCGCTCTCGACCATGGACTCACTTGTGTCAGGATGCATGCCGTGGTCCTTGCTCCGGACCATGGACTCACTTGTGTCAGGATGCACGCTGTGGTCCTTGCTCTGGACCATGGACTCACTTGTGTCAGGATGCACCTGTGGGCCTTCCTCTGGAAACCCTGGACTCACTTGTGTCAGGATGTGCGCGTGGTCCTCGCGCTGGCCCCTGGGCGCACTTGTGTCAGGATGCCCACCGTGGTCGTAGCTCAGGACCATGGACTCACTTGTGTCAGGATGCACACCGTGGTCCTTGCTCCGGACCATGGACTCACTTGTGTCAGGATGCACGCTGTGGTCCTCGCTCTGGACCATGACTCCCTTGTGTCAGGATGCACGCCATGGTCTTCGTTCTGGACCATGGACTCCCTTGTGTCAAGATGCACACTGTGGTCTTTGCTCTGGACCATGGACTCACTGGTGTCAGGGTGTGTGCTGTGGTCTTCGCTCTCGACCATGGACTCACTTGTGTCAGGATGCTCGCCGTGGTCCTCGCTCCGGACCATGGACTCACTTGTGTCAGGATGCACGCCGTGGTCCTCGCTCTGGACCATGGACTCACTTGTGTCAGGATGCATGCCGTGGTCCTTGCTCTGGACCATGGACTCACTTGTGTCAGGATGCATGCCGTGGTCCTTGCTCCGGACCATGGACTCCCTTGTGTCAGGATGCACGCCGTGGTCCTTGCTCCGGACCATGGACTCACTTGTGTCAGGATGCACGCCTTGGTCGATGGTCTGGACCATGGACTCACTTGTGTCGGATGCACGCCGTGGGGCCTTGCCTGGGCTATGGACCACTTGTGTCAGGATGCACTCTGTGGTCCTTGCTCTGGACCATGGTCTCTCTTTTGTCAGGATGTGCGCTGTGGTCCTCGCTCTGGACCATGACTTTCCCCGGTCCAGGATGCACGCCATGGTCTTTGTTCTGGACCATGGACTCCCTTGTGTCAAGATGCACACTGTGGTCTTTGCTCTGGACCATGGACTCACTGGTGTCAGGGTGTGTGCTGTGGTCTTCGCTCTCGACCATGGACTCACTTGTGTCAGGATGCATGCCGTGGTCCTTGCTCTGGACCATGGACTCACTTGTGTCAGGATGCATGCCGTGGTCCTTGCTCTGGACCATGGACTCACTTGTGTCAGGATGCATGCCATGGTCCTTGCTCCGGACCATGGACTCCCTTGTGTCAGGATGCACGCCGTGGTCCTTGCTCCGGACCATGGACTCCCTTGTGTCAGGATGCAAGCCGTGGTCCTAGCTCCGGACCATGGACTCACTTGTGTCAGGATGGACGCCGTGGTCCTTGCTCTGGACCATGGACTCACTTGTGTCAGGATGCACACCGTGGTCCTTGCTCCGGACCATGGACTCACTTGTGTCAGGATGCACGCTGTGGTCCTCGCTCAGCCCGACCATCACTTACCTCTCCCTGCTCCTACCTCGTTCCTGGTCCGCTCCAGCTTGCTGTCTCTGACTGGCGCGTGCATACCCGTCCCCTAGGGCGCACGCCAATTCTTTACAGTTTAAAGGGCCAGCGCACCGTTGATTGACTTTCACTGGGCAGTGGACCCTTTATTACCTCACTTCCTTCAACATTTGCTGCCAGTTTGTTGCTGTGCTTCCCTAGTGTTTTGCCACATTCTATATTCCTGGTATCTGACACATGATCTGGACCTCGACTTCTCTTGCTTGCCGCTTGCCCAGACCTTATTGCCTGTTTTATCGACTATGGCTCAATCTGCTCCTTCGGTACTACACTGCACCTCAGCTATCATCGTGAGCAATCACATCAAGGGTAGCAACCTGGGAGTCTCCCGGAGGAAAGCCCAACCTGGCCTTGCAGAATGTGCTGGTGAAGACCAGGGGGCTCCTTAGACTCTGATCCCTGGAGTGCTTCATTGTTATCTCTTGCGGTGACTTTGAAGATCTAATACCTGAAATCATTACACCTAGGAAATGCCATAGTTTAGTGATCGGTAAGGAGATGACTGATGAGACCCCTATCACTCTTTGAATGAAGGGGCTGCAGTTTCTCATTGGGAACAGTGCCTTTAACGGGTGCATATACGTTTTATGCCATGCAGCAGATAACTATAACATAACTGTGAGACGGGTATGGACTTTTGCCATGGTTTTGATGGGTTTTTCCTATGTTAGCTGTGAAAGTGTGGCAGATCATGGTAAAACTGACTAAAAAGGGCCATGTAAATACACTCTCAGTGCTGTGGCTCCTTCATTGATTTTTTTTCTTGCATAACTGTTCTGGGTTCCCTGCAGAGAACTTCAAGATGTCCCTATTCACTTGAACAGAGCTGTGTTGCTGGAGTGCCTCTGTGCACAAGAACTGCTGATGCAGTTGTCCTATTGCCAATGGTTTTCCAAGCAAAATCAGCTGTTTGCAGAAGCGCCAGGAGTGGAACCCGGGGCAATCGGCTGATCGCCTGGGGCCGTATTCTAAAAGAGGTTGTCTTTGATTGGAGAACACCTTTAGCTTTACTTCCAACTATCATGACTAATAATACAGCTACTATTATGACTAATATAATAACTAAACCACAAATAGCTTATTATGAATTAAACGTTTAGCTCCTATTTCCAGCAGAATCATTATGTAACCCAGGTGGATTTTGGCATTTATTTGTGCCAATTTTAATATATTCCTAAAAGGTACTGCTAGTTTAGATCTGCCAGAGAGACACAGCAGGGAAGCCTTTCTATACTTTAGAAAACCACACAATGTCAGAGGGTTCCTATGGATTCTAAATAGCACATTTAAGCTGTGTGGCGGAACAGAAATGGTCATTAAAGAATGTGCTATTATGGTCATATGATATATACAAATAATAATACAATATGACAACCATGTATTAGCATACTTGCCAACCCTCCCGGGTTGGGCGGGTGGGTCCCGCAAATAGGGGCCTCCTCCCGCCCCTCTGGAAGGGTTGGTTAAACCTCCCACAGCTGAAGAGCTGCCAGAGTTTCCTTGCATTATAACGGCATCAGGGCAGTGTCAAGAGATGCTGCCCTGAAGCAACTAACTACACCGCTGGCACGATGCTCTGATAGCTTCCAGTCATAGAAGATGTCTCTTGTGAGTCCCTAGCTGTAACTGCATTGTAATCACTTAAATGTCTGCAGAACCTGTGTACACTGGTATCTACCACTATATGGTCAATGTATGGTGGTATATACAGTCTGTAGAGCCTGTGTACACTGGTATCTACCATTATATGGTCACTGTATGATGGAAATATTGGTTGTAGTGTAATGGTTTAGGTTCAGGCACAGTTTGGCGGTGTCTCACAGCTCACTTGGATGCTGAATAGGCTATCCAACCTCCAGGAAACCTGGGTGACGGCAAACCCTAATTTAGCTTTCTTCCAGAGCTGTTACACAGTTAGATGGAGCGGGCGTGACTTTTTGTGAAGGGAGTGTGGATCAACAACAAGAGGACGTTGACATACAAATTTCTGCTCTTTCTTATCTCCCTGATGCCCACTTTCTATTGTTGGCAAGTATGTGTATTAGTGCTATCCATTACTCAGAAGCACACAAATACACATCCAGTTTATGCCTATACACACTCGCAGCATACACTCTTGCATATCCGCTAAATTTACGCAAACACATATAGGCATCCACTACATACATGTGCACACAGCCACTACATAAACAAGTATGGCTTCATGGCTGAGCGATGTTTTCTGTATTTCACTTCGCCTCATTGGTCGTTGGATTTTTTTCTATATCCATAAATGTGAAGGAGGATAAATTGCCCAAATGGACCTCTGCAAAATGTTTTGATACCATGGACATTTTGAAAGTCACTGGTTTGAGGGCATCTGAGAGGTGCCAATGTATGTGGACCCTCAATCGTTGAGTTGTGCATCCCACGTACTGGATTTTGCAGTTGATGCAAGTTATCAAGTAAATTGTAAATTTGATATTGCAATTAATATAAGATTTAACTTGATAACTTTTGCCATTGCTGCTTGCTGTAAAAATATCAGACTTTTGTGCGTATTTACATGCTGTTCAAAATGTATTGAAACCTTTAAGGGTTAATCAGGACTCTCTTGTTATTGAAACGCTAGTATACAGGCTCGGGGAGACCATGGATCCTATTGTGGGAGCTCTGTGGGGTACAAATTTAACTTCATTCTGTAATATATTTTTGATCTCCTTATTACAGAAGTGGTAAATGTTGTTTTACAATGGATACTATTTGGTTATATTGTAAACTATATGTAGTGTAAAAGTGATATTATTTCTATTTTTCTTAAGTTTATGTTCTGAATTTTGTAACATTTTACTTCTGTCTATATGGGATACTTTCTGTTTGGCATTGGTCAAGGTATATTCACTATAACCCTGTTGCTTTAATCGATTGCAAGTGTCCGTTTCATATTATTAATATTCTTTCTGTATTGCACAATTACGTTTTGTGCAGATCAATTCCCCTATATATTTTGGTATATTTTAATTACATGTTTGGGGTGACAGGAGCTGGCTAGTAGTATGGCATTATGGGCTGTGATTTTATGGTATGGAGCAGTTTTTACTTTTTCACCTGGGATACCAAAAAGGGTCACATCTAAATAATTTGTAGAGGTAGAATCATAATGAAAAGTAAATTTTAGATTTATGTTATTAGTATTTATGTACTGTAGAAATTGTTTTGCTGACATTATATTCATTTCAAGTTACTAACCATGACCTACAAGGTTCTCCATAACCTCTCTCCTCCATATATCTCTGCCTTAATCTCCAGATTTCTCCCCTCACGCAATCTCCGCTCCTCACAGGACCTTCTTCTCTGCTCTCCCCATGTCAGCTCCTCACATAACCGTCTTCAAGACTTCTCCTGTGCTTCCTCCACACCATGGAACTCACTGCCCCAACACATCAGACTCTCCTCCACCTTCACCAGGTTCAAAAGAAACCTGAAAACACATCTCTTCAGGATTGCCTATAACCTACAATAATCCTGCTGCCACTGTGCTACCCCACAAAAATGTCTACCCCTCACCTTCTGTCTCTTTCCTCCTCCATTGTAGATTGCAAGCCCTCGCGGACAGGGCCCTCTACCCCTCTGTGCCAGTTGTAAGTCATTCATCGTTATCATTGTACTTGTTTGACATATGCTATGTATATAACCCCCCCCTTTAAATGTACAGCGCCCTGGAATCAATGGTGCTTTAAAATACATAATAATAATTATATCTCTAAGAGTAAATCAGCGATAAATTGACAATACCATCTAATATGTTGAGAAAATGGACAGTTATCTCCAAAAATAAATCTCTCTTCCCATAATGAAACATAAATGTTAGCCAAAGAAGGGGAGAACAGGGCACCCATTGCTGTACCACAATTCTGTAAAAAAAATACTGGTGATCGAACATGAAATAATTATGACTTAAAGGGGTTGTCTCACTACATTGATTCATCTCATCTCAGTCCTGTTTTGTTGGTTTCATTCTGAATTCAGGGGCGTGTTTACTGGCTTCTACTAGGCTGCAGTAGAAGCCAGGTCTGTAGCTATAGCAACCAGTGCTGGCAGCATATCAGGAGAGATTAAACAGGTCTGTAGCTATAGGAGCTGATGCAGCCTTTTCAAGAGGGGATATCTCAGAATAGGTAGGACACTGTTAATGGACACATATTGCAAAGTGACTTGTTTTTGCAAGATCTTTAAAGGTGTTTTGCCACGATGTAATGTTGACGTGGGATCCTCCAAAATGGGTATTTAATCACTTTTCTAAATATATGTGATTACAAAAAGTGAAGCCTGTGAGAGCTACAGCGCTGCTCAGTCCCCCTTAGTTACCTGAAAGCTTGCATTAGACACGACCAGAGGAGCTGACAGGCCGCGCTTGCGTGAAACACTTCTTATCTGATGACAGGGAAAATGAATGAGCTTCAAGGGCAGTGTATGAGCCTGTGTCTTGCTGTATAGAGAATCAACTGTTGTAAAGTTATCATTTGAGTTAAGTTTTGAGACGCTCCCTTATTACTCACTCTCAGCTCATCTCCTCCCTCTCTCCCCTGCAGCCTTCATGACTCAGCATGATTTGTTTATATTCTACTCCCCTGCTGATAAGGAGGTAAGTAACTCCCGTCCTGGCAAAACCCCTTTAACATAAAAAGCAATCCCTATAGCGAGACAACCCCTTTAAGAGATGCTCTATGAATGCATGTTTTTCTTTGAATATGTACTGTAGTGTTAAGATGATAAGTTAAAGCTGAGAGGGCCTGGTCATGTGGGATGCTGGGATATTGCCACATCACAAGACAACCCCCCCCCCCTTCAGTAATCAGATGGCCCCTAATTGCTGACCTATTCCCTGCCTTTCCTAAAAAGATGCTGGTTTTAATTAGTAGGCTTGGAGGGAGGAAGGATAGCCAGTTTTTTGTACTACCCTCAGGCACCACCCTCTCCAAGGTGCCGTCCTTGGTTGGGGAGATGTTCAGTCTAGCATGTGGTCAGTTCATCATGGATGATGATCATGAAGCCCATTAGGTCCTTTGCCAGGATTAGATGGAAGGAAGCTATTGGCAATGAGCCTTTATAGGCAAACATACACAAATGTAAAACCACTCAGTACTGAATTGTAGCAGTATAATCGAAATACATTATTCCAGCAGCTTTATTCAATCAGCACTGTTTTGGACGCCAGATACAGTACAGTGCTAAGGCACAGAATCCATTTTGCTACCCTGGTTCCCAGCCACATCTTTATTTAGATGTGCTACAAGATAAGACCGTGCAGCTGTTTTTAACGTGATTTTGGAAACAATGTCGCAAGATGGTAAGTAGCAATTCTGAGGTTTTATCTTTGGTATTACACAGGGATTGAGGAAAATAATTGCGTTGCAGCTGCCTTCCTCCTTTTCAAGCCAGCTCAATGTGGGCCTCGCCCCAGGCTAACAAATTGATAATATTCCTCTGGCTGACAGGGCTGCCACCAGTGGGACCTCCAGAGATACGAGTCCCAGGAAAAGAAAGGAAAACATTGATTTTTATGAAACCATCCAAATGATAAACCCACTGACTGAAATGTGACAAGCGAGAGAGTCAAATGGTCCAAAGAAAGTATTGTGATGTCAGAATGAAATGCAAAATCCATCCATCTTCTGCAACATCAAATAGCAGCCTTCCCAGTGACACACGGGGAGACATAGGCCTTTATTACGAGTCACTCACTCTGGATCATTATTACGGTCTGTAGCTGTAATTAAAGCTAGTGATGAAAGATGTGATATATGCCGAGTTCAGCTCTGGGGATTTCACAGCAAGAAGTCCTTTTTACCTACAAGTTACTGAGGCCCCAGGATTCAAGATTTCCAATACAAAATGGTCTTTCTTCGAACATTATATCTTAAAACCACACTCACCATACAATGTCACAGACTCTGATCTGCGGCTCATGTGATTGATGGAAGATCCAACAATTATCATGAACATTCTGCTCATAAAACCTGTGTATTAGTGCAGTGAATGCAGTGATTGTCGGTATAGTAGCGCCTCCCTGCAGTACATGTCCTGTACTGCTCTTACATATGCCAGGATGTGCGGCTCCTTCAGGCACCAGGGTGGCACCATCTTCTTTTCTCTGGTACAATAGGGCACATTTATTAAGGCAATTATGCCATTATTCTGGTGCAATTTGCGCCAAAAATAATGGCATACATGCCTTACACCACCTTTATTAAAGGGGTTGTCTCACTACATTGGTTCATCTTACCTCAGTCCTGTTTTCTTGGTTTCACTTTGAATTCGGGGGTGTGTTTACTGGTTCCTGCTAGACTGCAGTAGAAGCCAGGTCTGTAGCTATAGCAACCAGTGCTGGCAGCCTATCATGAGAGATTGAACAGGTCTGTAGCTATAGCGACCTGAGGAGCTGATGCAGCCCATACAAGAGGGGATATCTCAGAATAGGTAGGACACTGTTAATGGACATATATTGCAAAGTGACTTGTTTATGCAAGATCTTTAACATAAAAAGCAATCTGTGTAGCGAGACAACCCCCTTTAAGTGTTTAAGACAAAAGATGAGTGGCTTCACTAAAGGGGTAGGACTTAGTGGAAAGGAGTGCAGTTTAGGCAATGTTCATACGGCTTATTTAAGCCGTAAATGCGGGACGAATTTCGCCCGCAGTAACGGCTTGAATAAGGGGCGGGGGAGCTGCCTGCCGGCCCCATACACATTGCATTATTCACGGCGCGTACGCGCCATAAATAATATGCATGTCACTTATCTCCCCCCGCGGAGAAAGAGCGGGAGGGAGCGACGGAATCCACAGTTCTCTATGTGAACTGTGGATTACCGTAGTTACTGGGACGGTTTGGAGCCGTACTGAAGCGCAAATACGGCACGCAGTACGGCTCCAATCAGTCCCAAAATAAGGCGTGTGAACGAGGCCTTAGGGTGCGGTGATTAGTAAGCTAATTAATGCAAGGTGTAAACTAAGACCAAACAGTCTAAACCTGGGTCAAATTTTTTCTCCACTATAAATGTGGCGCATTGTAAGACTGTCGAGTCAAAGTTTACTGTGTCCAGTGTCGGACTGGGCTGCCTAGGGCCCACAGGTGGAGTTGACTCTAGGGGCCCACTAGTTGAGTTTTTATGGGCCCACTGGTGAAGTTTATTTTAGGGGCCCACCCTACAGCTACTGTAAATGACTGTACATACCTTCTATACTCTTCCTCTTGCTTTATACTTCACTTTATATGCTTTTTTGCATTATCTGAGAATGTATATGGAGTTAAAAAACAACTTTAGGTATACCATTCCCAGGGGCCCTCCAGGGGTTTGCCTTATTCCTCTGTGGGCCAGTCCGGCCTGACTGTGTCTATAGACAGTATTGATAAATCTGCCCCATTGTATATAAAGTCTATGACCCAAAGAAGCTCCTGTCCTTATCATAGAAAGGGATTTTCAGCCTCCAGCAGCTCTCTCTGATGTTATATGGAAGGACTTGCTTTATCTGGATTACTTATCTGCTTTATTTTCTTAAATTTACATTTTACATTATGTTGGTGATGTTTTGAGGCTTTAGAACCAATCACCACCATTGGTAGATTTATGGTTTTAACATGCAGACCCAAATAATATTGTATGCAGAGGGACCACTGCGCATGGATGTAGTAGAGCTGAACTTGTCAATTAAAGGGGTTTTGCCAAGAAGTGAGTTCCTCACCTAATAGGCTGATACTCCCCTCTTGAGGCTTGAAAAAGGGGTGTTGTGTTTCTGTGTTTAAAAACACAAGTACCTCCTCTGTGATGTCATCGCTCCACCTCCCAGGCATGCTCCTGATACTCAGTCTCTGTAGTTGAGCAAACATGTTATTTGGCTAATCCACAGGGGATAACTGTATTGTGCACAAGTTTCTCCCTCTTATCTGCTCAGGAGAGAAGCTGTGATCAGGAAGCATCTTTCATTTGTTCATGAACTGCTGCAGGGGGGAGAGGAGGGCTGAGCAGGAGCGTCTGCATGTTTCCCTCAGATAATTACATACAAAAAAGTGGAGGTCTCTATACAAAAGACACAGGATCTTTTCTCCCCAGTCCCTTCAAAGCTCGTTCATGTACCCCGCCATCAGATAAGAAGTGCAAACAACGCAAGCGTGGCCAGATCAGCTCCTGTCAGCTACTGGTCGTGTCTACTGTAAACTGTCAGGAAACTAAGGGCATCTTAGTCAGACTGTAGTTCTCAGAGATTGAACTTTTTTTTAATGACATACATTTAGAAAAGGTATTAAATACCCATTTTGAAGGATCCCACGTCAACATTAGATCGTGGCAAAACCCCTATAAGCTGTTGATGCGGTGTTATTTGATATCCAGCAGTAGGTTGTTATGCGATCATGAACGGCATAGTTGTGGTGGAATATTTGGCTGGAAATTAAAGGAACACTCTACATCAACAGATACTTGTGTTATGCTCAATGCGGGGGCTGAAGGGACGGTGCACAGTACATGGATTATCTTTCCTATGACGTTATGACACGGGGTAGGTGGGCAGCACAGTCTGCGGGGAGCATTGATGGCTCTTGTAGATGTGTATATATGTATCTAAGGACATTATTATTAGAGTCTTGAGAAGGAATTGTGATTAAGATGGCAGGCTGATATGATTTGTTAGGCTATGCAGAATATAAAAGTAGAACCCTGTTGAGAGATGCTTCTATATTTATGAGAGTGATGAAGCGGACTCCTGAATGATACGAGTGCACCAAAGTGTTTTCTGGCATTTCATGGTGACAGGAAAAAAGAAATTGCAATGTGATATTGACTATTACCACAGCATTATTACTTCTTGAGCTTTCCGAAAGGGCACGTATAATGAAATTCCTTTCCATCCAGATGTTGATTTAAAAAGGTGCATGCCACCAATTTACCGCGACGTTACCTGCTAACTGCAGCAGCCTATTAACCCGTTCATGCCCGCCTGTGTTCATAATACATTGTATTAGCCTCTGCTACGTTATAAAAGCTTGCATTGCTGTAAACTGCTATTCTCTTGACTTCATAGCTTCTGTGTATGAAGGATCCATGACCGAACTGTTTCTAGTGCAGATGTGTCAAACTGCGACCCTCCAGCTGTTGGGATACTAAAACACCAAAAATGACCACTGTTATAGATTACACAACTGCATGATGGGAGTTGTAGTTTCCCAACAGCTGGAGGGCCGCAGTTTGACTCCTGTGTTCTAGTGGATCCTGTTGATTTATAATGGTTCAGATGAGACTCTGTCAGTGTTCTGGGTTATTTCCTTACTTGGCAGAATAGCACAGCAGACTTTGCCATTCTGTCTATCGAAGACAAGAGTATGTCCTTAAGGATCTTAATGGTAAAACTGATTATATTAGCAATTAAGAGCTGCATTCAGTCCCTCAACATAAAATATTCATTGGTTCCAGGACGACCCTTTAATGTTAAAAACCATAGCTCCATGGAAAACTGGTAATTGGTTCCAACGCCCCCAAAATGTCACCAAACATAATGCAGAATAAAGATTAGAGAAATTAAAGCAACTCTTTCCATATAACATCAGAAAGAGCTGCTGGAAGCTGGAAATGACTTGACCCCAGGGCAGTGCCGACATGTGGCAACCACCAAAACCCCCAACTCCCACCCCCCCAGTACACTGTAACCCACCGCAGCACCTCAAATAAAAACTTCACAACGATGTTGGATTAAATGGCCACAGCAGTCGTTTTATTAACAGATACAAAACATTAATAAATTAATTTAGTGCAAAAAAGGCAAAGAACACCCCAAAAAAATATTCAACCATGTAAAAAACACCACAGGTCCATGGAGCCACCCAAGCAGTCTGGCGACCCATCCTTCCTTCTGTAATTCCCCCAGCCGTCACCCCTGGTTTGAGGGCACCCAGTACCCACCCCTGGAGGCTGCTATGTCATCTGGCTCTCAGGGGGCCCACACTGAAAGAGCCCCACCATCGCCAGACCAAACACATGTTCCTTCAGGGAACCATAGCCGGCTATGACTTCCACCACCATCAACTAGCTCCAAGGACCCCAGCCGTGCCCAACCGGCCACAGTGACAGAGTGTCACCTCACGACTGTGCCAACCATACAACCAACACCACAAAACCTCTCCACACATTAAGCACACAAGGGAGGGAGGGTGGTCATTCAAAAACCTGGGCGCATCTGCTTCCGGTGTACATGGGGAAGGCTTTTAAAGCCCTTGTCCCGTACCTAACCCCGCAGCTTCTCTACTCTATCATATAACCCTATGTATCACAGAGCTCAGCTTCTCTCCCTCTATCATATAACCCTATATATCACAGAGCTCAGCTTCTCTCCCTCTATCATATAACCCTATATATCACAGAGCTCAGCTACATCCCACTATCATATAACCCTATATAAAACAGAGCTCAGCTACTCTCCTCTATCATACAATCTTATATATCACAGAGCTCAGCTCCTCTCCTCTATCATATAACCCTATATATCACAGAGCTCAGCTTCTCTCCTCTATCATATAACCCTATATACCACAGAGCTCAGCTCCTCTCCTCTATCATATAACCCTATATATCAGAGCTCAGCCCCTCTATCATATAACCCTATATATCACAGAGCTCAGCTCCTCTCCTCTATCATATAACCCTATATATCAGAGCTCAGCCCCTCTATCATATAACCCTATATATCACAGAGCTCAGCTTCTCTCCTCTATCATATAACCCTATATATCACAGAGCTCAGCTTCTCTCCACTATCATATAACCTTATATATCACAGAGCTCAGCTTCTCTCCTCTATCATATAACCTTATATATCACAGAGCTCAGCTTCTCTCCTCTATCATATAACCCTATATATCACAGAGCTCAGCTTCTCTCTTCTATCATATAACCCTATATATCACAGAGCTCAGCTCCTCTCCTCTATCATATAACCCTATATACCACAGAGCTCAGCGTCTCTCCCTCTATTACGTCCTGCTCTCAGATAGCATGAACCACCTGACAGGTGAACTTTAAATAAACATATTTACACAGAATCACTAGAAATTCCCATTAAATCTGGTAACTCTACTGTATATTCATGGATCCTTTTAAATTCCATAGAGTCTAAAGCAACATGACCTGTCTAATAAGCAAAAGCAAACCAGCAATGCAGATCCCAGGCCTGTTCTGACTGATATGTTGTAATAAAACAAGTGCTTGCTTTGCCAGGACAGAGCTCCAAGGCATTCCCATCAGCTCAAGGATTTGCTTGTGACATTTTAATCGTAATATTAAAGTCAAGCCTGTACAGTCCCTTGTGCAGCTGATAATAACTGCGGCACAGGGTATATTTGTGGTAGAAATATGTCAGGACCTTAAGCAAAAATGCATTCCTGTGTCAAGTGGATAGCAGAAAATTAATCTGTAAAATAGGATAACATGCCAATTACAATGGTAGACCTTTCTGTCAAGGTTATTAGCCTATTCACAGCAATGAATACATTGTTTAGGGCAATGTTCACATGCATTAGTAATATCTGGTCTTAATTGAACCTGTGTATTACTCTCATGCATAGGCATTATCAGGAATACCATTTAATTTTTATAGTTACCTACAATTCTATAAGGAAGTCATTAATTCAGGAGATGTCCTTCATTATCTATGGACCTTCTCCATTTTATTAGACTTCCTCTATTAGCTTTCATTTATAGTGGAAGATTTTAAGGAAACTCCATTCATATGGATGATTTAGCATATTCGTGTAATATTTAAAAGCCTTATTATAATCAGCCATTGTGTAAGCTTCCATTATCCCCTCTCATTGTTTGCATTAATACTGATATTTTCATTTTTGTTGCAGTATAGTGGAAAATTCCATTGTCGTAATGGCCCTAATTACAGATGTAGTAGTGCTCAGTCTGTCATGTGACACAATGAATTGCGATAACATTACGTCTGTGGAGTTATATAAACCTACTGCATTATTTAAAAACGGGTAATATCAACTCAAACATTTGTCATATTAATAGGCTAGGACATAATTGTTTTATAGGTGCAGGTCCCTACTTTGAGAACAGGCCCCAATCCTCCATGCATAAAGGAGAGGTTACTGCGCTTGTGCAGCGCTCCCCGTTTATATCAATGGACGTTCTGAGAACAGCCGAGCACACTCACCTGGCTGTACTCACAACTCCCATAGAATCATATGCATACCTCCCAAGTGTCCCTATTTTGGAGGGACAGTCCCTATTTTTGTCCCTTGTCCCTTGTCCCTCTTAGCTCTATAAATGTCCCTCTTTTTCGTTTTGGAAATAGATTTGCGTCAATAAACTATCTTGCTTTACAAAGTATCTGATTGCTTCCTCGATGTATATTACACAACAATTTACTTAATCTTTCATCATTGGATTCAATATAATCCTGAAAATGTGTCTCTTCTTGGCTATCTAAAAAGTTGGTATGTATGTGTTTGGGCGTGGTTAAAGGCATGTCTGGTGTGATGTCATGCATTTGGGCATGGTTAGAGGCGTGGCCTGATGTGTCCCTCTTTGCAATCTCTAAAAGTTGGGAGGTATGCATATGGTGAGTGCCACACATGCATGGCACTTTCTATTTCTATCAGGCCGAGCACACTCACCTGGCTGTTCTTGGAACTCCCATAGAATCATATGGTGAGTGCCACACATGCATGGCACTTTGTATCAGTGGGAGTGTGGAGTACAGCCGAGCACACTCACCTGGCTGTACTCACAACTCCCATAGAATCATATAGTGAGTGCCACACATGCATGGCACTTTCTGTTTCTATCAGTGGGAGTGTGGAGTACAGCCGAGCACACTCACCTGGCTGTTCTTGGAACTCCCATAGAATCATATAGTGAGTGCCACACATGCATGGCACTTTCTGTTTCTTTCTGTGGGAGTGGTGAGTACAGCCGAGCACACTCACCTGGCTGTTCTTGGAACTCCCATAGAATCATATAGTGAGTGCCACACATGCATGGCACTTTTTGTTTCTATCAGTGGGAGTGTGGGGTACAGCCGAGCACACTCACCTGGCTGTTTTTTGGAACTCCCATAGAATCATATGGTGAGTGCCACACATGCATGGCACTTTCTATTTGTATCAGTGGGAGTGTGGAGTACAGCTGAACACACTCACCTGGCTGTACTCACAGCTCCCATAGAATGATATGGTGAGTGCCACACATGCATGGCACTTTGTATCAGTGGGAGTGTGGAGTACAGCTGAGCACACTCACCTGGCTGTACTCACACCTCCCATAAAACAGTAGGGAGAGAACTTGCGCCACACTCTCCGTTTAGATCAGTGGAAGTTACACACTCAGATAATCAAACTTACTTGGCTGTACTTAAAACTCCCATAGAATAGATCGGAGAGTGTCACACATCAGAAGCCACCTCTCTGTTCTCTATGGCTGGGTTGTTCTTATCTCCCAATCAGAAATTAGGAGATGGTAATAACCTTCAATTTTGTGATCCTGGTGTACTGGCAAAGCTTTATAAGTTACATGAAAAACTCAAAACTGCCACATCTGTATGGCCAGTGGACCCTGAAAGAGTTAAATGGGTTGTCCTATCAGGCTGTTTCACTGAGCCTGCTCTTCACAGCTAGCTTCAGTCTACTACTTCCTAGTCACTCTGTGGGTGGTTCTACAGCAGTGACTGACATTTCAGCTCTGTTATTTCTAGCCGAACCTGTTAGAGGAACATTGGTGATAGGGGGGTTTCAACAGCAGGACACAAGGCCTCATAGCTGTAAAGGGTTAAAGTTTGTCAGTAACAAAAATAAGCTCCCATGCTGCTGATAAGACACAGCAGGGAGTGAGGTCACCATTCCAGCCACTGCTAGAGCAGAGAGAGGTGATTGGTAACCAAGGGGAAACTTCTGTAAAGTAGCAAGAGGTCAGAACACACCAACAAATTTGCAAGATTGGGGAATGACGGGGGATGTCACTTCAGGAAGATATTGCTGCAGAAAGATACTTCCCCTGTCTGCTTCAGTAAGGTGGGGAATAGGAGTACAGGGCACGCTAGACAGGTGCTCGTAGTTGGGGACTCCATTATTAGGGGAACAGACAGGGCAATCTGCCACAAAAACCGGGATCGTCGAACAGTATATTGTTTACCTGGGGCCCGAGTTCGACATATCACAGATTGGTTGACAGACTGCTGGGTGGGGCTTTGGAGAATCCAGTTGTCATGGCGCACACTGGCACCAATGACAAAGTTAGAGGTAGGTGGAGTGGTAGGGACGGGCTGCATCTAAATGGGGAGGGTGCAGCTGTATTGGGGGACAAAATGGCCAGGAAGTTGGAGGAATATTTAAACTCGGGGCTGGGGGAGGGTAACTACAAAGATAGCATGCAAGATAGCGAAGATAGAGAGCTGGGAACTAGTAATAAATCAAGGAGTGGTGGGTAGGAATAGTTAATAAGGACAGGGTAAAATAATGAAAACTAAAAAAAACTCTAAATTGCATGCTGACCAATTCCAGGAGTCCCACCAACAAATAAATGAAGTAGAATTATTTATTGCTGAAAAAAATATGACATAGTGGGGATAACTGGGACATGGCTGGATGAGACCTATGAATGGGCGGATAACTCACAGGGTTACAGTTTATTTAGAAGAGATTGTAAAAATGTAAAGGAGGGAGGTGTGAGGTGTGTGTCTTTTATGTAAAATCTTGTCTGAAGCCAACACTGCGGAAAGATATAGATACAGGAAATAAACATATAGTGTCATTATGGGCAGATATACATGGGGGTAATAACAACAATAATAAAATTCTGCTAGGGGTCTGTTATAGGTCACCAAATATGACAGAACCCATGGATGAGGAACTCCTCAAACAAACACATGATGTTATTATGGGCGACTTAAACTACCCAGACATAAATTGGGAAGTTGAAACCTGTGGGTTTTGTCAGATAATTAGCTTTCCCAACTGGTGCAGGAACCGACTAGAGGGAAGACCCTTCTGGACTTAATATTGACTAATAGACCTGACAGAGTAACAAAGGTTCAGTTTGGGGGGAACCTAGGAAATAGTGACCACAATATAATACATTTCCATTTATCCTTCAATAGATTATTAGATTGAGGAGCCACAAAAACGTTGAATTTCAAGGCGGCTAATTTTAATCTGCTTAGAGAGTCCTTAAACCGCATTGTTTGGAATACGGTGTTTAAAAATAAAAGATAACAAATGGGAGATCTTTAAAAACATCTTATGCACCCACTGTAAGGCTATATTCACACGGGTTAAATTGGGGTGAATTTCGCTGCATATTTCGCGACGTACTGCGCTCTAAGACTATGTTCACACGGGTAAAACTGGGGAAAATTTCGCCGCGTATTTCGAGGCATACTGCGCTATAAGACGAGCGAAATGCGCCCCAGTCATCACGGTAATCCACACTTCTCATAGAGAACTATGGATTATGCCTCCTCTCCCTGGGCGTACAATACGACGTGCGGGGAGATAAGTGACATGTCATTTATTCACGGCGCTTACGCGCAGCAAGTAACGACAGTCTATGGAGCCGGCCCTGCAATTAGCCGTGTGAACTTAGCCTTAGCCTTAGAGGTACATACCTTATGGGAATAAAATGATTAGAAACAGGGAAAAAAAACAATGTGGACCAACAGAGATGTAAAGGAGGCATTAAATAACAGAAGGGCAGTGAAGAGGTACTAAAAAACTATAAGATAAAAAATAAAATATGTAAATGAATGATAGAGACAGCAAAGCTGGAGACAGAAAGGCAGATTGCCAACGAAAGTAAAAGTAATATTGGTCCATTGAAAGTAGTGAGGGAGATATTGTAGAGGGCGATGAGGAAAACGCAAACCTATTGAACAATTTATTCTCCACTGTATTTACCCAGGAAAACTATCTTCCTGCTAAGGGTCTGGATGCATTTCTATGGTGTAATAATTTAACAAGTTATAGTGACCAGGATTCTGGAGAAGGGTCTTGAGTCATGTCTAGATGTAATTATAGAAAATGTTATTGTGACTAGGATTCTGGAGAAGGGTCGTTGATCCTGGTATTTTTACGATTGCCAAATTGGAGTCAGGAAGGATTTTTTTCTCCTAAAATGAGGACAATTGGTTTCTACATCATGGGGGTTTTTTCCTTCCTCTGGATCAACACTCTAGCAGTAGGCTGAGCTGGATGGACGCCTGTCTTTTTTCGGCCTTACAAACTATGTAACTATTCTGAAATGAAGCGAAATCAGAACAGAAGTGTATTTGGTAATAGCCGTTATTCACTTTTGCCTGCATTAAAGCTAATCAATGTGCTGAGAATATCCCTTTAAGCAATTTAACTAATTAGTCATCCATCCTATCACTTTTTCCCTTTTTTCCAATGATATAAAAGGACTAGAAGAATCTTCACCTGCCCAGTTACCTGTTGTTTGTGAGACCTTTTCCTGAGCCTTTCCTTTTATACCATCAACATAGATCATATCAGACATGTATCATGCATGAATAATTCTGCTTTCACATATGCACACAGAATATGATTTAATGTAAGATGAGGGCTGTCACTATAAGGCTGCATGTTACCTAATAAGAGTGCAGTGTACACAGGTATATAGTAACTCGGATGCTCTGAATGGCCCATACCCTGCACCCGTATCATCGTTCACAATCTACAGTTGAAAGGCCCACGGACAGGACAGTGTATTCTGCGTAGATCCGCATGACTGAAGGTATTGCAGGCTGATTGCAGTAAGCTGCTCCATGTAAGAGATTGATGGTGTGGCTTGTAGCAGTCTATCATCAGGCCGGCTCGCTTGACCTTTCTCAATTCCAGGAGCAGAAGGAATTATATTGGTCCCTGTCACTCCATTGTTCTTCAAACACTTACACAGGGATATCATATCTGACATCCCTTGGAGTTCTAACATTGCAGGGCTAAATGATTCAATATTATTTCCTGGAAAATGTATTGATTCAAAGGAGCTGCGTTTAAAAAGTAGGTTCTAATATTTAGTTTCGTATGATAGATGTTTGAGGAGGCTGAGTTCATTGATTTCACTTCCCTTTATGGAACCAACTTTTTTTTATAATGTAGTGCCGTCTCATGACTGATGCCCATACATTTGCATGCTCCAGTAGCCTGGCATCACGCGGTGCTGAGTATGCCGGGTTATCGTTTAGGATACACAATATGAGGATGAAGCTGGAATAATACCCCCAGCAGAGTTTGGAGCTAAAGAATAAATTCAGAGACAAATCTGTTTCCGTTTGCCTTAATAATGCAGCAGCACCTTCATACAGATGTAGCAGAGCTGAATGTGTTGATAGTGTTGCTTAGTTCACCGAATACACTAACAAATTCATGGCGGCTATGCCAGTATTGCCCCGAAAGTAAGACACCCCTGAAAATAAGACATAGTGCATTTTTTTTATGCAATTCAGATTTTGGCTGCTTATGCTGTTGTTGGTGATGAAATCACTACAGTATATTAATACATGTTGATGTTTTGTTCAAAAATAAATGTGAATTATTGTTCATAGAATAAAAAAACATCCCCTAAAAAGGAGTCTAAGCTAGTCTTTAGGAGCAAAAATTAATATAAGAAACTGCCTTATTTTCGGGGAAACAGGGTACTATAAGAATTTAAAATGTAATGGTGTATATGACCGCTTCATCATCAAAGTACTTTGGGCCAGAGTATACTGCAGACCTGTAAGAACATATAAAATGCATACCTCTGTATGGACCTTCCTTCTTGGGATGCCACTGCCGGTCTTTACCCTGGGTCTTCTGGCTCCTGGTGGTCGGCTCGTGTGGTTAGTGTTAGGGCTTGTTCACACGACAATTGTCAGTGTGATTAACATTGAGTTCAATGGCAAAAGCGCATCGCCGTTCTCACGGGAGATCAGCGATGCGCTTTTGAGGGCTCTCCTGCACTGCGCTTTTAGGATCCGCAATAAGAATTGACATGTCAATTCTTATTGCGGTTTACACAAGTGAAAGCCCATAGGAGATAATGGAGTCCGCTTTTGGCACCTGTCCAAAAGCGCTCCACACTCCGGGTACGTATCAGCTGCGCTTTGCTTCCTGAAAGCGGATGCGAAAAGCGCAGTTGGCAGCCGGACGGGGCATCGGCGGTGAGCGGCGGCGACTGGCCGGGGCATCGGAGGTGCTATAGGGGGATGGATGGATGGATGGCTGGGGGAAGGTGAACTGCTGCTGGGGAAAGGTGAATGAGAGAGAGAGAGATCTCAAAACGCATCCGGAAAGCGAATCCGTAAAACGCAACTCGAAAAGCATACAATACGGATAGAAATAAAGTATCAACTGTTGCGTTTTTCGGATCCGCTTTACGGATGCGCTTTTAACTCCTCAAAAACGGATCCGTAAAAAGGATCAAATACGTCGTGTGAACAAGCCCTTTGGAGACTTCACTTCTGAGCAGTGTCATGTGACCACTGTAGCCAATCAGAAGCTGCAGGGCACGATCCAACCACTGGCAACTTGAAGACAGCAGAAGACCTGGGAAAAGGAACGAATGCCAGTACCGAGGTGCAGGAGTTTTTTTCTATGCAACATCTCAATCCTAAAAGGATTTTTTAATTATTTACATTAGAAAACGAGCGGTCTGCTCACTAGTTGTCCAGCTCCTCTTTTTCAGGTTAGAGTACGATGCTGAACCTGTAAGACAAATTAAAACAATCCCTTTCGCAGCTCAGTATTGACATTCGTTCCAGCGCTGCTGCTGTTGGTGCTTTCCCGGGTCTTCTGCTATCTTCCAGCTCCCCACGGTCAGCTTGTGAGCACTGCAGCTTCTGATTGGCTTTAGTGGTCACATAACACTGATCAACGTCACCATTAAGTATTTGCATGATAAAGACTCTTGAGGGTCGAAACATTGCACTGTGAAGGAATAAAGTGTTTTTTGGGGGTTTTTTTATTACCTGCTGGATGCCGTTTCCAATTTTTACTTTTTGGACTTCCTGTTGGATCCTTTGGTACGGGACCCAGGAAACCCAGAATTTGGGTTTGATTTATGCTTTTGGAACTTTCTGTATTATATGGTAATTTCCACGTGATCTATGTGGCCTACACATTTCAGTGTACTGCCTGCCCCTTGAGTACTTATCTACAAAGATTCAGATGGTGCAGATACTGCTATTTATGGAGCCCTATGGCAAGATTAAAATGCTCCCCCTATGATAGCACCCAATTTCCCCTAGCAGCAGGGCCAGGATGCCGGGTCGGTAAAGTTAGGCGACTGGCTAGGGCACCATTTCATTCAGTGGGGCACAATGGGGAATGGAGTGGGCTAAATTTTCCATTGGGGGGAGTTATATGCCTTATTTGCCTAGGGCACCAGAGTACCTTGTCCCAGTTCTGCCCAGCAGGACAGAAGTGCTCAGTCTTTTGTCTTCTCCTTTATGACCCTTGAATCAATTTCCCTAATCCTTGCCTGTTAACAAGGAAGTTCCTCGGGGGCGGTTCTCACACTCTGTAAAGAAAGGGACGGAGATACCAGGATAGGTATTCTCACTGTAGCAATGGCTGAATTTCTGTCTTCTCTTACTTCCTCAGTAGTGAATGCAGCTCTAATTTTTATGCCCCACCAAATTAAATTGCTTGTATAGCAAGGTAAACATTCATAAGCACGTTTTATTATTCAGGTAGTGAAAGAGTAATGTTCTCCAAAGTTTCTTCATCTATTGCGGATTATTTGCAATTGAGTTATATGCCTTATTTGCCTAGGGCACCAGAGTACCTTGTCCCAGTTCTGCCCAGCAGGACAGAAGTGCTCAGTCTTTGTCTTCTCCTTTATGACCCTTGAATCAATTTCCCTAATCCTTGCCTGTTATCAATGAAGTTCCTCGGGGGCGGTTCTCACACTCTGTAGAGACAGAGAGTCAGCTACCATCCCTGAACTTATGGCTGAATTTCTTTCTCCTCTTACTTCATCAGTAGTGAATGCAGCTCTAATTTTTATGCCCCACCAAATTAAATTGCTTGTATACCAAGGTAAACATTCATAAGCACATTTTATTATTCAGGTAGTGAAAGAGTAATGTTCTCCAAAGTTTCTTCATCTATTGCGGAATATTTGCAATTTAATATAAACAATAAAGTCATTATCCGCTCGTAGATACTTCTGTTATTATCGTATGAGGCTAATAATGAACGAGTCAATCTTACAGCACGATTCGGATCTAAAATATTACTGCTGCCGATTATGTAAACTATAATTTGATATTTTTTGTGCTCACTGTAGTACAAAAACAGAGCAGCAATACGTTTTAATGATTGCCGTTTTAACCTTTTCTTCATGTGGAGAAGATGAAGAGCTGAATATTTGATTCCAGTCTTCAGTATTCATCGCTGTGTTCTGGATTCGGAGCAGACCATTTCTTTGCTGCACTAATAGAGAGGCAATCATTAAAGGAGTTGTCCGAGATTTCAGAAAATGCTGCATTGACTGTAACTGTTATGAACGTATAGAATAAGGCGCAGAGTCATGTGAACAATGCACATAACCCCATCACTGGTGGCACTGATGTGAGAGGGAGTTAAGGTTATTCTTTCATTATGTAACATTTTGGCCAATAAACCCCCTTTAATGTTATTTTTTTTTAATTATGCACAAAGATCTCTCAAAAATAAAGCAATTTCAAGTGGGAACTATTCAACAAAATCCCAGAGAAGCATATAAATAAGGGGATGGCTGGGCAAGATCCAAACCTGGGTTTTTTTGTTTTTTTTTGCCTCAATGTACATTTCTGATTGAGACTTCTTTATATTTATTTGCACTGTTTGACTAATTACTAAGGGGTACAGTGCACAGGATTAGAATTATAGCACCTGGGTTTGAACACTCACTCAGCAGTGAGTATATGTGATTACTAGACAGGGAAGTGACTGAGAGGTGATGTCTAAGCATGTGCGGCCAGGACTGAGGAGCTCTCGTCACTGGTCATATCCCCTAGATTTGCGCTGTACACTATGGATCACTAAGGCAGCAGCTAAAATAAAAATGGTAAAGAATTGTTAATAATGATGAATGGTGAAAACTTTTATTATTTAATCTACAGCAGTGTTTCTTAACTCCAGTCCTCAAGACCCACCAACAAGCCAAGTTTTCAGGATCTCCTCAGTATTGCACAGGTGATATAATTATTGTCAGGCATTCTGTGGGAGATCCTGAAAACATGACCTGTTTGTGGGTCTTGAGGACTGGAGTTGAGAAACACTGATCTACAGGCTTCCCATGTCATTTTCCTTTGTGACACAACCCCTTTAAGGATCCTTTGAGTGTCACATTTTGTACACAGCAAGGAGCTTTGGTTTCTGTGTAGTATGTGACATGTATGATCGGACTTTCCGCCTGTTTTCAGGCGTATACTGCGCCTCACCGTGCCGACTCCACTGTCGGCGCTTAAATGCAATGTTAGGCACAAGCTTCGCCACTTTGTAATGCGCCTAACCTGAAGGGGCGTGCTGTGGGCGTGCTGTGGGCGTTCTGGGGCAGGACGCACCAGATTCGAAAACACCGAGGCATGCATAAATGCCGGTTGGCAAAGTGAGGTGCATTACAGCTCCGACAGGCAGACCTAGTTCAATGTGGTCTACCTGAGTCGGAGGAGGTGTAGTGAAGCTAGAACTTATTGTAATGGGGAGAAATGTGCTCTAGGTCTACAGTTACAACACTACACTAATAAAAAAAAGAGTTGTCTATAAAATTATTTCATTAATAAAGAGAAATATCACAGTTGTATAAAAACGATTTCAATGTAATGAAAAAGTGGATCATTTAAAATTAAATTAAATATATATAAGATCTACAAAGAAAGAAATATCAGCTATAAAAGGTCTTAAGAATACGGAGCAAATTAAACTAATATTACATTAAAGAAGCCAATGATGATGTTGTACTGATGTTATTTTTTGTCTTTTTTAATACCAAAAATTAAAGATGTATTTTTGCTTCTTTCACCTTTTATTCTATTTAGTATATATAGCAGGAGCCAGCATAGCACAGGTATGGCTGGGACCTGTGGTCCTCCAAGCAGGATTTCTATGTTCCCACGGCTTATTTCGGTACGTATTTCCGTCCACAAATACATCACCAAATACACCTAAAATAATGAAAAATTAGCTTAGAATTGATACCAATGGAAAATACGGATCTCTTTGCGGCCGTATTTACGCCCGCAAATACGTCCGTATATACGAACCGAAATAAGCCGTGGGAACATAGAAATCCTGCTTGGAGGACCACAGGTCCCAGCAAGACCTGTGCTGTGCTGGCTCTTGCTGTATATGCTAAATAGAATAAAAGGTGAAAGAAGCAAAAATACATTTTTGCTCTTCACTAACATGCTTATTGATTTTTCTCTGATTTCCAGCCTGTCTCTAAACTAAATACATGTTAGGCACATTCCTTATGCGCCTAAGTTCCGCAATGTGCCTCACACGCAGGCGAACTTTACTCCGCATTTATGAGCGCACTTCGGGCAACATACATCAGGTGCAGTTTTCACGAAAAAAAACGTGCAAACAGGCGCTTCGACGCGCCGATCTTCATACATGTCGCCCCTTGTGTTTAATATGTTCTTTATTATTATTGCTTTTCTTTCTGAGAGAATCACATTTGTTTTGTTAAAATGTAAAATTCGTAAAAAAAAAAAAAAGTGATAAATTATCTAGAATACCGAACTCATTTTTACATCTGTACCTGCAGAATATTAAAAAACAGCCGATACAATGTTTTTCCCAGTTTGGGTTTACATATAATGGTCAAATCAGTTTTTAAATTAAAATCAGCTCCAAGCAGTTTGCTTGTTAGTGATCGTGCATTTACCATGGTTAAAGCAAGGTCGTTGACAAGGAAACTGCTTAAAAATGACATTAATTTAAAGATCACACTGACTTGCAGGCCATGGAGGTCTTGATCGCAATGCGGCTGCTGTGCGTGAACTTAGTGTTGGGATTTTCAGTACACAGGCTAATCAGCACTCTAACCATGGTCATATGGTCAGATCATTTTGGCTGGTTAATTATAATAGAGCTTTGTCTTCTCTAGTGTTGCTTATCTGTAGCATAACCATTCAGGAGATCATTAGAAGTTGTGGTCTATGTCATGATGGATTCTGTTCTTCTGACATCCAGCAACAATCACTGTGCATATGTTATTGAAGCATGGATGCATATAAACGGTCAAGTCTATCATGTTCTGTTATACCTATTATACCTATATATTCAGGTGATGCACTTAAAACCCTCTTAGGCCTCGTTCACACGGCTTATTTCGGAGGGATTTGCCGTCGGAGTGACGATCGTCAATCCGTCGGCAAATCCGTCCAAAATAAGTCACAGCCTATTTTCTATTGATTTCAATAGAAAATACGGCGCGTCGTTCACACGACGCAAAACTCCGTTCCGGATTGCCGCCGCGGATTGACGACGGCAATCCGGACGGAAAAACAATTGACATGTCAATTATTTCCGGACGGATTCACCATCTACAATCACTGTAGGTGGTGAATCCGTCGGGAAATCAGTTACAAATACGTGCCACACTTAGTGGCACTTATTTGCAACTGATTTTCAACTGATTTCAGAACGTATTTACATCGGAAATCCGTTGTAAATACGTTCTGAAATAAGCCGTGTGAACGAGGCCTTAGGATAACAACCTCAGCGCCTTATTTCAGGCTTCTAATCTAGAATTAAAAAATTATTGCTCTATGTTATTTAGTAGCTTTATTCGCTTTGTTCTCCAATAATTTCAATAAGAAAAGAGTAGGATGAGATTTATTACAGCAGTCCTTTAACTCCTTCCTGGTGATGGGAACTACAGAAGCACCTTGGTAGCCAAAATAACTTGGATATCTTACCCTAGCAGGGAAGTATAAGATGTGTTATCACTCAAAAAGGGAATTATACAATCTTTGTAGTTCTTTGTGGAACTTGCATCTTAAGAAAGTCTTTTGATTACAGCAGCCTCAGCAATGATTCAAGGAGTGTATTACCAGTGAACAGGTTCAGTAATGGTCAGGGGCGTTGCTAGGGTCCTTAAAGGGAATGTGTCATCAAAAAATGACTTAATGTTTAACTCACATTTTTATGTTAAACACATTTTTTAGGAATTTTTTGTTATGTTTTTTTTTAATTTTCCAGATCACTTTCAATATTTTTTAATAATTCTTAAGTCCTGTAGTTTTCACTTTGGCCACTAGGACTAATAATCGTCTGACACTTCATGTTCTGTTTAGAGAGCTTTTCAGCAGTGTGCTCATTCAGTTAAAGCAGGGTCAAACTGAAAGGAGACACCATTGTGTACAGATAACACAGAATCCACCAGTCACAAGAAGAGATGTCACAGCTCCCCCTCTCCCCTCCCTTTACAGTGAAATCTCTCCTATACAAGTCTATGGGACAGAATCTGTCTTAAGAATCCTATGGGCATGAAGCTGCTGTAAAGCATCTCTCTGACTGCTGTTAAAGCAGTGCAAGCAAGAATGTCTTCCCCCACAATCAGATATAGACGGCCGAATTGAGAAAGCTACAATCAGGAAATAAAAACGACTGAGAGGAAAAGCATATGGCTCAGGGGCTTGCTTTAATAAGTAAAAAAAAAAGGGAAAAAAAAGGCGACATATTCCCTTTAAACATCCAGAGCCCGGGCCCTCTGTGTTGCGTCTTGCTCAGTAGGGCTTGGTTCACACAGCATTTTTCACACCAATTTGTGAACTGCGACGTATTTTAACAAAGAAAAAAGTATGTTCCTGTCACTAATTTTACGTGTATTCCACACAGACACTATCCATCACCTCAACAGTCGCTGTATAATGAAAATCATCGCTGACAAATTTGCTTTTTCAAAAGTGCTCATCTACAGTATGTATGATAGTGTAATACCTTATAAACAACATCATAAAGTTGCCAACTAATACACCTATACATGGACCAAACATACCATACATATGATTGTTAGAAAAAAAAATCCTACAGTACCAAGACCCAATAATGTAATTACTTAAGGGGTTGTCTCACTACAAGGAGTGCTTTTTATGTTAAAGATCTTGCAAAAACAAGTCACTTTGCAATATATGTCCATTAACGGTATCCTACCTATTCTGAGATATCCCCTCTTGTATGGGCTGCATCAGCTCCTCAGGTCGCTATAGCAACAGACCTGTTTGATCTATCCTGATAGGCTGCCAGCACTGGTTGCAATAGCTATAGCCCTGGCTTCTACTGAAGCCTAGTAGAAGCCAGTAAACACACCCCTGAATTCAAAATAAAACCAAGAAAACAGGACTGAGTTGGATGAATCAATGTAGTGAGACAACCCCTTTAAGGACCACATAACACTGCCAGACCATGACCAAATGCGACTACCAGTTGTACGCAGGCGTTCTGCAGACATATATTACCGCCATAGAGTGACTAGATAGTGGTAGTTGCCAGTTGTATACAGGCTCTGCAGACATATAAGTGATTACACTGCAGTTACATTCATTGGCTCACAGGTGACGTCTTCTCTGATGGGAGTCATTCACTTTCCTTTTTCTTCTCCATCCGGCTCAGACCGCCATGTTGACTTTTCCTGGCCACGATTTGTCTTTGCAGAATTCACCACAGAAAAACATTTTAGAATCCTCCCTTTTCCAGCTCCTTTATACCTACCTACTGGGAAGTTTACATACATCCCTACCTATTGGGGGTCTTATGTAGAAAAGCATGGTGAAGGCCATTTAATGTAGGTAAGAGAAAAGAATTCTGCACAGTGTCATCATTCTGATGGTTGTCACCCTACTTTGTGTTTTGGAGCAAGTACCCACATTTATACTGTACCTGGCAGCAGTAAAACGACCAAGCGGCCATGTTTACCTATGCACACTTGTGCAGAGCAGGCAGATTTTCAGCCTGTATTAAGCCACATGTGCATTTTACTATCCGCCCAGGGGAAATAATGATTGCTATGAAAACAGAAGCTATTTCCTTTTATTTTTGTGTCATGTTTACTGACTATGATTAATGTAAGTGATGATACAATTAATGGCCCTAATCCCCTTCTCTTGGTCATCTGTGTTATCTTTGGTTTTATATAGAACTACTAGTATACATACTGTACAGCCTTATGGTAAAAACACTTGTTGTTCCTAAAGCAAGGGTGCACAACATTTTCTGGTTCAAGGACCACATGGTCATAGTGCACCTTTCCCAGGGGCCGCAGTAAATCTAGGAGGGGTATTTCATGTTGGAGACCTTTATGGCACTCCATTTGTAAATACCCAAAGTGGCTGAGAGGTCTTGGTTGCACTTTAGGAACTGACAGAGACTCCTGAAAGGGAGGCGCCAATTTTAACTATAGTATTTTGGGGGTTACAGAAGTGGCAGCTTTACTACTACAACTAGAAAGAACAACAGCCTCCTCTCCAACACATCTCATTCTCTCTGGAGTCTTGCACCGGGTTTGATTTGTCAGTCTGCAGATTAAAACTGGCCAACCACATAAAATAGCTGTTGGTTAAACATTTGTGCAGCCGCCAGCTTTTCTGAGCTCCCCATGTAGAAGCTCCCTGGGTTAAGCATGCATGGTTAGTTTAATAGAGTGGGAGACAAACCATTGGCAGATATTTCTAGCAGTGGTTAACATTTCAGCACAATAACGAATCAGGCATACGGAAATCCTACTTGCCTGATTCTTGTTTCCCTCAACATCTGCCATTGGAGTACACTACATTACATTGTTTGCAGATCCCTTTGAGGCATTTCACCAGATCTGGATTTTAGTCATCCCCTCATTTCTGCACTGTTACTTCCTGCTTCCCGTATTTCGCTCTGTTGGCTTCTTAGGCCCTGCTGATTGACAGTTCAGGCCAGCGGGGATGTAATTGGGCCATGGGGCTAAACATGAACACTCCCAATACTACTATGGATACTAGTCTTAGAAGCAACAGTGCATCACCTACTGCAGCTATGTGCTCTGCAGCACTGGCAGGATGGCACAAGGTTAATGAGCTGTAGCCATTAGTAACAAAGACAAGAACATAGACTAAAAGACTCCATCCAACTAACCTGGCCACCCAGCCCCTGTCTGCTGATTAGACATAGCAAGAAGTAACATTGCAAGCCCAGCCACAGAGGTGGTAAGTAATCCAGGGCACTATCTGCAATCAAGCGGAATAGATAGTCTGCTGTATCTTTGAAATAAGGCAAAAACAGAATACAAATGTATGTTGTTATAATTGATTAGTTTTAAACATGTAGGTAAAGTTAAATAAAGATTGCATATACATTGCTGTTCTGGTTATGCTTCATCTCAGAGTAAGGGCATATCCCCACAGCACGGGTTTGCAGTCGGCTTTTCAGACGGTTTGCGGTTTTGCAGACCGTCTGAAAAACCGACCGCAAACTAACACACCGGGCCTCTATGGAAAACCCGTGCAGCATTCCCCACTGCACGGGTTTTCCGCCTGTTCATTCTTCCGTCCGGTTTTCGGACGGTACATGAACAAGTCAATGTGAAGGGGGAGGGCTTTTCTCCGCTAATCGCAGAGAAAAGACGTTCCCCCCCCACAGCCGTGGGGACGGCACTAAAACAGGACAAATACCGGTCGGATAAACCGACCGGTATTTGTCCAGTGCTGTGTAAACAGGTCCTAAGAGTGTTTTTTTTAATCTCCTGCTTATTTACAGAAAGTTACCTAGGCTATTGACTATCTCTCTCCGCACAACCCTGTTGAGGTCACTCCCTGCTGTGTCTCATCAGCAGCACGGGAGCTTGTTTGTTTCTTTCTGGCAATCTTTAAACCCTTTAGAGCTCTTTAGCCTTGTGCAATGCTGTTGAACCCCTCCATCACCAATGTCCCTCTAACAAACTCAACTAGTAATAGCAAAGCTAAAATGTCACTTCTGAAGAACCTCCCACAACCTAAACAGGAAGTGGGAGCCTGAAGCTGACTGTGAAGTGGGTTGTCTGTGTTGGCTAGTTCCTGTTTGTTGGAAGGGTCTCTCACTGACCAGCTGGTTGCAGTAGGTTTTGCCACTGGCACACTCGCTGATCAGCTGTAATAAGTGGGAGAACCTGGCAACAAGATATTTCCTCTCTAGCACAACCATAGGTTCTCTGTACAGTAGGACTGCATGCTGTCCATTCACATCAACAGGCTGTCTATAGAATTCATGGACATGCCAGATCCCTACTTCAGCTAATTGCTGGAGGTTTCAAATATGGGAACCCCCTGTTGTGACTCAGAAATTCCCTAGTACTAACCCAGAAAACCGCTTTATCTGATGAGTATCATTGGCTTCCAGTGCACACAAAGCAGTGGGTAAGGTTAGGCCATATTCACTTGTATAAAAAGTCTGTGTTTTTAATGCACCTTTTTTTCTTTAACGCAGTTTTTTTATTCATTTTTGTCACTTAAATACACAAATCCCACATCCAAACATATATAATTTTCTGCAGTCCCCATTGATCCCCATGGTAAAATGAATTGTCATTTTTGTGGATGGACATTGGGCGACATGTCTGAAAATTGGCTGTGGTGCGACAATTTTTAGGTACATTAAATCAGTGTTAAGTCTGATCCTCTCAAAAATCTGGTGTCTGATATACCTTGCATAGTAAACTTAATGTGCATAAAAAGGCACATTGCGCAAATCGCGGCGCATAGCGCGTCATTGGCGATATTTGTAATGTGCCCATCGAGGCGCATAACGTATCATTACTAGTGTATATAATGCGCCTCGATAGGTGCATTGCGTTAGGGAGGCGCACAACGTATCATTGATGCTATATGTAATGCGCCTTTTTGGGCGCATAACAATGTGTCGTGCCCAACGTATAATGTGCCTAGTTTTGGTGTACGACAGTTCATTTACATCGAGAATATGGCGTCAAAAGTGTTTTTGCCGCAAAATAGACTAAACAACTGGTGCTTGCGTATTGGGACATGTTCATTTTAGCATTCCTTTATATCAGAAAGCTATGACACAAACAACAGCTCCGAAAACTGGAATAATGAATTCAGCTCTGCTCCGTCTGTATTGTTTTAGTTTTGTGGGTTAGCGGTAGGAAGGAAAGCATGGGACGAGGTGTTTATGTGGTAATAATGCAGTGACCAGGCATTTGTTTGTATTTTATTAATTAAACTTCAGGACTAGAAAGCCTTTGCACCCCGCTGGAAATGGTCAATGATATGGTTCAAAATATTACTAATGTCTATGATTAAATAGTCAAAAAAAAATCTGATGCAATGCCAGTGGGAATATTTGTAGAAATAGAGAGATCATAACATGACTGATTCTGCTGTGCAATTATCTCTCTTTTTGAGTCAGTCTCTGTGGGTTTCAGATACAAAGCTTTTTGGCAGGATTTGGGTTTTAACAACAGGCACAAATACAAAAAGGCTGACAGATAGGATGAACAATAAATACACAAATATATGATTATAGCTGTATCCAGAATTCATGGGTTGTTTGGTGGAAGGAAAAATATATAGAAGGTGTTCACAGGATAACGCTGCCCTTGTCATCATCTCGTGAGCTATTGGGATTGATTTTGTATCTAAGGTTGTAAAGTACCAGTTTTATTTCAATGTGTTGTAATCCTCCACCATCTGTCATGATCACTACTGCAGTAGAGAAAGTCCTAAGTAGCATGAATACGCAGAATAGTGTCTTGCAGATAGAACTTCAGGTCAACATTTCAACATGTACAGAACAAAGTTCGCTATGAGTAAGGGCCTGTGTATGCTAAGCCCGAAACGCGTTAGCGTGTAACTGCTCTATCATGCTTATTGGTGATTGACCACTGTACTGTCTAACTGGTGAGTGATTTTTTGAATTTTTAAATAAGCGTTCTAATAAATTTTGATATTTTTTATGGCCATACAGTTTGCGTGCTGGATATTATATCTTTCTTCACAGAATAAAGTGGGTGCGAAAACCTTGGACAGTGCTGGACCCCAATGTTTTCGAGAACAAACAACGGGCGAGACATATTGACTATTGAGTGATATTTGTCGCTAGCCATGTCTAACATCCCCAATCAAGTTATCTCCTGTTTTCTAACTCACCCAGGATCATATCTGCCTCTTCCACACTGGTGTCATCTCCCAACCCAGAGGCATCACCTCACCCGATATCTTTCATAGAATTCATCTATCTTGCCTCCTGAAGATTTCATTCCCCCATATATGATCCTCTCAAGATCTCACCTCCTTTCTTCCCCAAAATATAATATCTCTCACCTACCCAGGCTCAGACTAGCCCACAGGGAAACCCCCCAATGGGCCAATGAGCATGGCAGACCTGGATGTGTTTTTTTTTTACTGCATATGCATTCTCTAAAGAGGAAGGTAAACAGAGAAGGAGGGGAAAAACTAGAGGCAGAGTATAGGAGGCATGGACAGTCATTTACAGTAGCTGTTGGATGCACCCCCAATATTAACCCAACCAATGGGCCCCAACTCCACTGGTGGGCCATGGACTTCCCAGTCTGACACAGCACCTAAGTATCATCTCTCTTCTCTTCCCAAGTATGACTTCTTCCTCCTCGTTTAGATATTAAGGGCGCATCCCCACTGCCCTTTGCCAGCCGGCATTTGTCCTGATTTGCGGCCGTCTCAACGGCCGCGTGGGGAGGGGGGGGGGGCGCGGAGAAAAGCCCTCCCCCTTCACATTGAGATGCATAGATTCCGTCTGGAAACCGGACAGAAGATTGTGCATGTTCAATGTTTTGCGGCCAGACCGCGGGCGGGACTGCTGCACGGGTTTTACATAGAGCAGCATTGTGCTAATTTTCGGCCGGTTTTTCAGGCGGTCTGAAAAACCGCAAACTGGCTGAAAAACCGTCCAAAAACCCGTGCTGTGGGGACATGCCCCAACTCTTCTCACTTCCTTAGGTATTATCTCTTCCGCCTCTGCTCTCCCACCAAAGTATCCTCCAAAATCATCTGTACCCCAGATACCATCTCTCCCCACCATCCAGCATAATCTCATTCTAGTATCATCCCCCATGTCATTATTCCTCCACGATATCATCTCTTCCCACCAATATTCTTTTCTTTTTATCCTCCAGTATTATCCCCCCTTATTATCATCATGAAAACACTCCCATGGTATGTGCATACAATAGATTTTGATGTACATTTTATTTGGATGTTGACAGCTCCTGCTGCAAGTGTTATATAAGTGCTATGTCACAAGTATAGAGGGGACATAGGGCTGACTATTGGTATGGGGGCCTTCATAATGGAAACACTACCGGCCCCCATACAGGGGAGCGTGACGCACCCTGTTGATATTCTGCACAGGTCACACACCCATAGGGCCAGCGGGTTATAGTATTATACTGAGGAGCCTTTCTGCCTCATGTACATGGCCTATGCACATCTTTTCAACACAATGTGCATTCACATCACATACATGTGTATTTTGACTCAGTTTGCATGTTCTCTCTGTTTTAACATAGCTTCCTTCCTATATTCTAAAAACATGTTTGGATTATTTGACTTCCCATGAAATTGTGTGCCTAATGGTTGGGGAAATATAAACTGTGGATCCCACTGGTGTGAGGTGACAGAAATGAATAAATTATTTGTATAAAGATAAAAATGTGCCAGTGCTGTGTAACTAATATTAACTCTAGGGGAAAATTGTTTCTCCTTGTGGAGAGCACCAAGCTGGCGTAAAAGGTCTTACAGGCCAAGCAATGCTCTCTGGGAAAAGAGTATGTTAATTACTTCTCCAGTGGGAAGAAATGTCTCTCTCCAGCGCCACCTGTTGGAGGTAGCTACCTGGTTCCTCAAGTCCAACCCATTAACAAACCTTGAAATATGACTAGTGGATTTAAGCTAAGTCACAAACTCCTCCAGAAGATAGAGTCATCCATTTGCAGTTTCCCATCTTGCTCCTTGTCAGTACAGAGCATGGTTCAGGTGGGCTAGAAGAGAGGCCTGTAATCTATGGTGCTCTGTGGAGTAATTGTGTTTTGTTGTGGAGAACATCAGGCTGGATTAGGGAGCCTTAGAGGCCAAGCAATGCTCTCTGAGTAACAGGATATGTAAATTATCTCTCCTCCGGCAGGAAAAAAAGTTCTCTCTAGTCTAGAGGCACTGAAGGATATTCTGATTTAGCTAAAATCTCTAGTCCAGTCTCTAGCCATGTTTTAAGGCTCTTTAATGTATCGGAAATTAGAGGGCTTTTTTCACCAAGCTTCAGACTCACACTTCCTGGTCAGGCTGTGGGTGGGTCTATAGCGGTGATTAGCATATTTAGCTCCTCTATAGCTAGCTGATCCCTACAGTGAAATAAGTTCAGGAGATTTAATCTTCAGTAAACAAAGCTCCAAGGAGTGAAAACAAGTTCTTATCAAAGGTAAACTATCTACTCTTGTTAGAGATAAAGACTTAACTCCGTCTGACCTTGGTGATGTCACTCCCTGCTCTCTGTCTAATCAGGAAGGGAGGTATGGACGGTAACCTAGAGAGACTTGTGTGCAATCAGAGCAGATAAAGTCTCTCTTATCTCCTGACTAGGGCAATATCAAAATAGCAATGTACTTAGTAAAAGTCTTCATTTATCTTTTCCTACATTTTGAAAGCTAACCATTGTATTGAGGAAACCCCTTTAACCCTTTACCAACATTTTACGTACAGGTCAGGAGCTCTGTAGCAGGCTCACTTGCTGAGCCCGCTCCATAGGCAACGAGTTCCGACTATTATTTATGGCTGACAGCAGGGATCAAAGCAGGCTTTGATCCCAGGTGTTTAACTCATGGCATCTAAATGAATGAAGAACAGTGCTTATCAGGTTGCTGAGCATTTGGTGTGGCAGCCAGAAGCCTAATCATGGCTGACATGTTAGTGCTCCTATTACTTACTGAAGCGCCATATTGGTACACCCTTCTGTATCATTTAGGTATATTGTAGGGTGTACAAGCAATTGAGTCCCTAGTGGTCAAGTACCCTAGAAGGACTACAAGTACAACTGTAAAAACTAGAAAAAAAAAAGTACAAAACACCCCCACCTTTTCCCATTTTACAAATAAAAAAATACACAAAAAAATTTCAAATGCCAAAACTGTGTTTTTTGGGGTCATTTTACATGCCCCAAAAATTGGTATTAAAAAATTGCATATTTCCAAAAATGGTACCCTTAAAAAATGCCCTAAAAAAATGAGACCTCGCTCAGGTCCACAGATGGAAAAACAAGAAGGTTATTGGTCTCAGAAAATGGTGCAGCAGCACAAAGTTACAAAATAGAGATTGTATTTTTTTAAAAAGACTAAAACATATTTGTAATCTCTGGAATCATACTGACCTGCAGAAAACAGACAACACATAATTTAAACCGAAGAGTGAAAGCCGAAATAACAAAACCCCCACAAAAATGTCACAAGTATGTTTTTTCACATTTCACCCCTCTTAGAAATTCTTTCCCAGCACATTATATTGCACAGTCAATGCCATCATTAAAACGTACATCTTGTCCAGCAAAAAACAAGCGCTCACATGTCTTATGTAGATGGAAAAATAAAAAGGTTATGACTGTTCAAAGGAGGAGGAATAAACAAATGCAACGAAAAAAATAGGCTGCAGTGGGAAGGGGTCAAATGACATATGAACAAGCTACCTCCAATTGGTGGCGCTAGAGAGACCGCTTTCTTCCTTCTGAAAAAGAGCTAATTTACATAAATAATAGTAATAAATAAAATAAGAGGTGAATAGGCCCCATGCAGTCAGAACAACAACTAGGCTGAACCCTACTGCTCTCCGATAACAACATCAGACGCTGGTAGCTTTGGTTTGCACCGCGTGCATGTTGCTTTTCAACAAAAAATAGCAAAAATCAATTAAATATAGATATAGATGTCTGTTTACTAATGGGGGAATGAAATTGTGCTGCCTTATTAATACCACATGACAGCAACATTAACCTGGCACCTCATTATCACCACCGCTGCTTTACTACACACTGATACCATTAACACATTGAATTATGTATTGATGCCATACGCCGCCACATTGGTACATTTCATTTGACTGCAGTAAGCAGCTCCTCCACCGGCCTGTGCATGCTAACATAGACCTTTCCATCCTTCTCCCCTGCAGCCCCTGGAGATAGTCTGGTGCCTGCCCTCGACCTGTCAGCCCATGCACCTAATGCTGTCTGTGCCTCTGATTCTTTCACACTTGTCTTCTTCAATCTTACACTGCAAGACAAGTGAAAAATAGAAGGGGAAAGGACATGAGGAAAGCGCCTAGAAAACAAGCTGCGGCAGGCACAGCGCCACGCAGTGCGGACACAACCATCGCTGCTCTGCCATTAACCTCTGCTGTGCCACCGCGACCCTACAGCCGGCTCTCTGATGCTGGAGTGAACTACTCATTGGCCATTGCTACATTTACACTAATTCATCCCTTAAAGGGGTTGTCTCACTACAATGACTGCTTTTTATGTTCAAGATAATGCTAAAACAAGTCACTTTGCAATATGTGTCCATTAACAGTATCCTACCTATTCCTAGATATCCCCTCTGCATCAGCTCCTGAGGTCGCTATAGTTACAGACCTGTTTGATCTCACCTCACTGGCTGTAGGCGCTGGTTGCTATAGCTACAGACTTGGGGCGCCATGTCCCAACACGCCAATGCCAGTTTTTTGTTCTCTTTTGCGGCAAACCCACTTTTTACGCCATATTCCTGTTGTAAATGAACTGTCGTACACCAAAACTAGGCGCAGGGCACGACACTTTGTAATGCTCCTTAATATGGTGCACTGTGCGCCCCCGTCGCGAAATGCGCCTATTGAGGCGCCTTATATATGTTATGCGCCCCCGTCAGGCAATGAGCCTCTATAGACGCATACCATATACTGCCAAAGATATGCTATGCGCCGCAAGTTGAGCAATGCGCCCTTTTTCGATGCAATGCGCCCTTTTTTGATACGATGTGCCATTTTAGGCGCATTAAGTTTTCTATGCAAGGCATACCTGACGCCATCTTTTAAAAAGTATCGGAGTTTCAGGCGCACTTTACACTGATTTAATGCGCCTAAAACTGGCATAGATACGCAACTTTTCTGACATGTCGCCCTTGGTGTCTTCAGCAGCTCATCACTGCAGGCCAGTAGTAGCCAGTAAAGCCAGTAGACATCCCTGAATTCAAAAATGAAACTGAGAAAACAGGACTGAGGCAAGATGAATCGATGTAGTGAGACAACCCCTTTAAGACAGCAATAGACTCAGGATGATGACAGATCACTCTGAGAACACTTTCATTGGGTGACAGCGGCAATGAATGTATTCGTTTGACAAGCATTTAAGTAAATGCGTTTCTCTACATTTTAATTCCTACAGCTACATTGATCTTTACAATTACCTAGACCTTTCCCAGTTTGCTGCAATGAGATTGCGCTCTGAATACATGACAAGTATATTATAAGGAAAACAGGAACCATTTGCTGATTTTCAATATTTATTAGGAGAGTCAATTATTATAGGATTCGTGTCTTGAACAGTACCTGTCACTATTATTTAGGTATATGAAGTCTGCAGCACGCACACATATGCATAGAAGAATAGAAGATTTATAGGCTTCAGAAGACCAAGCATAGTTTACTTCTGACTACTTGCACTGGTTTATACCAGTATACATTAAAGTGGACCTGTGGCCATTCCTGACCCATCTGTTTAGTGCATCCATGTATTGCCCATGTAATAATTCCATATCCTCTTTCTTCAGATTGCTAAATTGTTTAAAGGAAACACGTCACATAGATTATGCCCCCCCCCTTGCCGAGGGCAGCACCAGCTAGGGTCAGACCTTCTGTTTTCAACGCTGTGTCCCTTATTCTGTAAGATGCAGAAGTTTTAGAGCATTCTATGCTCAAATCTAGCAGTTTTCAGCCAGAAAAGAGTCCAGCTTATTCATGAAAAGGGTCGGTTTAATTCATGACCCGCCCACCTGAGGATAGCCTCGCCCACCCCATAACTGATTAACCTATTACTTTGAATAGGTAGAAACATGTGAATAATGGGTGGGCGGCACTAGCCGTGGGTGGGCGGGGCTAACCCTTGCTCATGAATAAGCTGGACTCTTTTCTGGTTGAAAATTGCCAAATTTGAGCATTTAAAAGCTCTAAACGCTGCATTTTTTAAAATAAGGGGGCAAGCAAGGAAACAAAAAGTTGTCATGCTTAGCTATCCCAGCAAGGGGGGGGATAACCCATTTTAAACCCATGTTATTTCCCAATAAGTGTAACCCAAACTGTCAGCTGGGGGTTACCCGTTGGAGGTGTTCCCCGCAGCTGACATTTTCCCCTCCGTGCCCCGCCAGTCAGTGTTGCAAGGAATTCCCATGTTTCAGATCTGATATGGGGGCCATCCAAAATGACAATTCAGTAATACTTTTTAGGGGAATAAAGAGGAACCAAAAAAACACAGAGTTAAGGGGAAAAGCTCCGAGTTATTTCACGGGGGGACAAAGGGTTCCTAAAAACAGCCATTCAGAAAAAAGGCACAAGTCCTATTTCGTGGGATTGACCTTGTGGCAAAAGGGGTAAAAGCCCCCCATAATAGAGTGCAGTGTCCCAATAAATGGTTTCCCCTAGTTCCCCTATGCCGCAGACCCCCATGCTAAACCCGTATTTCCCCCCAGAGTTTTTTTCTGCAATTAGCTGCCCGCAAAGGGACCAACGAATAAAACAGCAGCGTACCCCTATAACAGTGAACTTGTGCTATAGAAGCACTTTCAAAATTCTGCCCGCCGCTTGTTTTTTTCTGGGGGGGGCTCCTTTCCCCCATATTTGTACACCAAGTTTTAAAACCTGTTTCCCCCAAAAAAAAGACACCCCGAAAATAAATATATGCATTTTTTTTAAAGCAATTTAGAGTTTGGCTGCTTAGTGGGTGTTTGTGATTAAATCATACGTTTTTAATACAGTTTATTTTTTTTGTTCAACAATAAATGTGAATTCTTGTTCAGGAGGAAAAAGACACCCCCCTAAAATAAGTCTTAGCTCGTCTTTAGGAGCAAGACACTGTTTATTTTTGGGGAAACAGGGTATGGAATATCGCCGCTCCCTTAGTGGTGCCAGCGAAAAGATCCAACATCCAAGTGTCTTTCCATCGTAGAGAAGAGCGTAACTTTGCTGTCTCAAATGTGCCCTAAAAAAATAAAAATAATCTTTATTTTATAGCCCCAAATATTCCGCAGCCTTTAAAAATTTGGAGGGTAAAAGTAAGACTTTACACATTAAAGTATTTACAGATGGACCAAGGTGGGGGGCCCCTGTCGAAGAGTTTTCAATCTTTTGGGGTGTAAGGGAGAGAGAGGGAAAAAGTGCTAGATTTACAATGGTCCAGCCATGGACAAAAAATTTTGGGTTGTTTTACAAGAATTGGATGAACCTGCCACCTCTATTAAATCATTACAGTTAAGTGCTAAATATGGAGAGGAGCGCGGGGAGTGAGGGGGGAGGAGGGGTGTTAGCATTGGGATTTGGTGGGCCAGGTGGAAGATGTATTTCAGGGCCCCTTTTAAAGCTATGGTTCTGAGTGGCTGATCGCCCCGGGTACATTTTCCCAGAGAAGGTGCCCCGGGTGAATTTTTGGAGCGAGCAGGGGAGGTTCGGATGATTGATGGTGAAACCTTACTCAGCAGGCGGAGAGGGGGGGGGGAGGGGGGTGGTAGAAAAGGATGGGGAGGAGATGAGGGAGGAGGCGTTGGGAGAGCTTTATGGGTGGATGATGATTTTAGTTTTTCCCTGTATGGTGGCAACCAGTGCAGTGATGACAAGGGGGTAGGGCATCAGTTAGCGGCTGGAAAGAAAGAAAAAGCCTGGTGCTGCTTTCAGGACAGATTGGAGGGGGAGAGTTTGCCAGAGGGGGGGACCGATAAGCAAGGAGTTCAGTAGTCGAGACGAGAATGAAAAGCAACAATGGAGTTTGAGTTGTTTCCACAGTGGGGAAAAAAAGGACGGATTCGGGAGGTTCTTGAGGTGGGGTACAGGAGCGGACAGGGATTGGATTATGGGGTAAAGGACAGATGGGAAATCTAGTAAATAACCCAAGCAGGGGCCTGCTCCCAGGAGTTATGGGGGTTCCCACAATGGACAGAAAGGGGCAGGGTAAGGTCTTTTAGTAGTGGTTGGAATTTAGAAGTTTGTTTTAGTGGGTTTGTTTAAGTACAGGGGGACTAATGTCAGAGAAGCAACAGGCAGCCCCTGGTGTTTTGTAGCAGAGGAGGAGGATGCTGGGGGTGAGGGATAATTGGGGGTCATAGGTAGAGGGGTTTTACGGGAAAGCCAAATTGCTGATGGTTTGCCCAATGGGGGCTTATAGTTTGGGGGAGAGGAGAGGACAAAAAGGAAAACCTGGGAAACCCGACAGCAAGGGAAAGAGGAGAGGAGGTAGACCTGCAAATGAGACACTAAAGGGAGCGGTTTAAAAAGGGTAAGATGAGAACCAAGAAAGGCGGGTCCTGGAGGCCAATGGTGTGAGCTGCTGAGGAGAATTTGGTGACCAACAGTGTCAAACGCTGCAGGGGACCCAAAAAGAAGCAACAGAGTAGTTCCTTGAGATCTAGTGTTAGGAGATCATTGGGACTTTAGTTAGGCCCCTTTCCGTGAAGTGTAGGGTGCGGGAAATGATTGCAGAGGATCGAGAAGAGAGTTAGGGGAGATGGGATTAGGGGAGTAGACCCAAACGTTCCAGGAGTTTGGAGTGAAAGGGGAGGTTAGAGAAGGTCGGTAGTTATAGGCAGGATGGGTCCGAGTGGGTTTTTCAGTAAGGGAGTTTTGGGCAGCATGTTTTTAAAAGGGAAAATGGAAAATCCCAGAGGAGAGGAGAGGTTTACCGATTGCAGTTATGTGAGGGATTATAGCTGGAGAAATAGATGGACAAGGTGGGAGGGAATGGGGTCATAGAGAGGTGGTGGGGGGGCCCCGGGCGCGAGCCTGGACACTTCTTTTTGTCATCGGGTAAGAGCTGAGGTAGGCTGGGGGATGTGCGGTGAGGGACCCCTGTTGGGGTTTGAGATGAGTGTTTTGCGGATTTTGTAATTTTTCTTTGAAGTAGTTTGGCCCCGGTCTTCAGATGGAGGTCAGAGACCGGGGGGCTGAGTTTTTGGCCTGAGAAGGGGGTGGGGTGGGGTCAAAAAAGGGGTTTGGGTTGTTGTGTAAAGGTTTCGATGAGGGGGGTAAAATATTTTTGTTTGGCGCTGTGAAGGGCAGTTTGTAAGTCCCGAGCAAAAATTTTATGAGAAAGTCTGCGGTAGCTTGACTTTTCCCCCACAGAGCTCCGCACACTGAAAATCGTGCAGGTGGCGAGTTGGGCGGGGGTGCCATGGTTGTGGGTGGGTTGACTTGGTGGGCGGTGTGTGAGCGGGAATGTGCCGGGTGGTGGAAAAAAAAGGGTTTTATTATATTTTTGGACGCCATTAGGGCGGGAGGGAGGAGATTGGGGGCAGTGAGGACTGTAGGGTCTTTTGGGGAAATTTCCCGAGTGTTATGGGGGTGGTATTTCCGAATGGGGAGGGCGGGGTTATCCCGAGATGGGGAGAATTAGTTTGTGAAAGGAAAAAAGATTTTGATCAGAGGAGTGTAAGGAGAATTATTAAAGGGTTTGAGATTGGGAAAGGTTTCAGAAAAAATGATCCCGAGGTTCCCTCCTTGTGGGGGAGATTTTGTAAAACTGGGGGAAAGGGCCCAAAAGGGAAAGGGGTTTGTGAAAAGGATCTGAGAGGCAGAGGGAGACATGGGGTTTATCAAAAAGGGATGTTTAAATCACCCATGATGGAGGGGTATTTCAGTAAGGGAAATGAGGGGGCGGCAACAAAAATGATCAGAAAAAAGGGGGGTGAGCCGGGGGGGGGGTCTGTAACAAAAAGGACTCGGAGGGGAAAAAAGGCTGAAAAAGTTGGAGGGTTTTTGGCCTCAAAGGAGGGGAAAGGAGTGAGGGTGCGGGGGGGAAGGAACCCGGTAAGTGCAGTGGGGGAGGAAATATGCCAACTCCTCCACCCCGGGTGTTTCTAGGGCTGGGGGGGGTGTGGGTGAAATGTAGGCCGCCATAGGGGAGAGGGAAGGGAAGCGGTGTCAATGGTGGAGCCCTGTTTTGTGAGGGTAGAGGTTGAGGGAGTTGGGGAGGAAACGGTCATGAAAAGCAGTGATTTGTTGAAAAGGATGGGGTTCCACAGGCACATTTCAAAGGGACTGGAAAAGATGTACAGGAATGCAAATTTGGTTAGCAGGGTTTCTATGGGAGGAGGAGGTGGGGATGGCAGTAAGGAGGGGGGCAGGGTTAGGAGAGATGTCACTGGAAAAGCAGGGAAAGAAAGAAAAGATGCGCGATGGTTTAGTGATGAGTAGAGCGGCGTTTGTGCGCAATATGTGAGCAGGGTTTTGGGTTTTTGGGGGTTTTGAAAGGGAAAGGAGAGTGTGTGATGACACATGGGTGAGGGAAGGAGCGAGGGCTGATGTGGATAAGATTCTCAGGGGGCAATAAATGGGTGGTAAACCAGGAGGGAGATGGCTGCAGATAGCGAATATGAGCATGGTGAAAAGGGTTTTTTTTTTTTTTTTTTGAGAAGCCCCAGATTTACAGAAAGGCGTTCTCCTAGCCCCCTTCGGCCCACTTCCCGGTTTTTAATTTTTGGGTTTTTTTTCAGATACCTTGATTCAGCTCTATCAATCACTTTCATATCTGGTTCACTTACAGGTATGGTTCACTACTCTACATGGCTATACTGACCCAGCCCTAGTACTTAAAAAAAAAAAATGTTGGTGACAGATTCCCTTTAATTGATGAAATATTGTGGATTCATTTTTGTCTAAATTTTTAGGATTTTTTTCTTTCATTTAATTTGTGGTAAATATTAAAAAATGCATAATAATTTTCGGTATTTCCCACTCTTAGCCACCAGAGGAAGCACATCCGAGAAAAAAAAAATCTTTGTTCATGTACAAAGAGGATGTAATACAGCACTGCTGTAAATGTGGGCTGTGCTGGTGGGAACCTCACATGCCTCCCCCTCCCCTTGGTGGAGGACACCATACAGAGCTGCTATGTATCCATAGCTAAAAAAGGAATAACCAGAGTGAAATTGTGCTTACATTTAGCGTATTTTCACATGGCATGTTGGGTCCGTGTTACGTACGCTTGTCAATATGTTTTTGGGTCCGTCTGTCGGTCCCCAAATAGACCCAAACATGTATCGAAAAAATAGCAGTGTGATTTTACATTGCTGTTTATTAGAAACACGCATCAGCATTCAGACGAGTGATCCGCGATGTGCGTCTCACGGCGTCTTTCGGATCTGGTCCAAGAAGTGACATATCAATTCTTGGTCCGAAAGAAGCAGCAGGAGCCCTGTAATAAAGTATAGGGTGCGATCCTGCTGCAGCCAAAACGCATCCAAATACGCAGCTGCGTGTTTGGATACGTTTTGCATCCGAAAGACGCAATGAGACACGCATCGGCGATCACTCCTCTTAGCTGTGTGTTTGGGTCAGTTTGGGGATCGACAGATGGATCCAAGCACGCAGCTAAAAGCGCATGTAACACGGAGTATATGTAATCTTGTAGTCGTTTTATGGATTTTGGTGCTAATAAAGTTATCTCATTTTTGTCACCCAAAAAATATTTTTTTTAATGGATTTTGGTGCAAAAATAAGTTTTTAAGGATTTTGCCGCTAAGAAAAGGTATCTCGCTTCTGACGCTAAACATGTTTTTTAGTGATTTAAAAAAAATATATTTAGTGGCGAAATATTTAAAAAAAAAAAAAAAAAAAGTAGTTCTAGTGAAAAAAGTGAGATAACTTTAATAGCATCAAAATCCATAAAAAGTATTTTGCGCGGCAAGAGAATTTTATTGGGGCAAAACCCGTAAAGAAATGGATTTTAGCGGCAAAATCCATAAAGAAATGTATTTTCAGCGTCAGAAGCTAGAGAACTTTATCAGCGGCAAAATCCGTTTAAAAAAGCAGGTTTTAGCGGGAAAATCTGTTAAATTTTTTAATGGATTTTGCCACTAGTATCCATTTTTTACGCATTTTGCCACTAAAATCCGTTATTTTTATTTTTAGCATCAGAAGTGAGAAAAGGATCTGTAAAGAAAAGAATTTTAGCGAAAAAATCTGTTAAAAAAAATGAATTATTGCGCCAAAATCTGTAAAAAAAAAAAAAAACGGATTCTAGCGCGCAATTCATAAAAAAAAAGTATTTTAAGTGTCAGAAACTAGAGAACTTTATTAGCGGAAAAAGATGAAATTACGCAAAAAAACTTTAACGACAAAAGCACGATCACTTTATTATGAATGAGGACACGTTGGACACTTGAATGCAGAATTGATAAGGTATAACCTCACCCCGGACTCTGCTGCTTCTCTGGCAGCCTTGCTGGAGCACAGAGCAGCTGAGCAGACATTCAGTAGCTGCTCCTCTGGGCTCCCCATCATGGCTCCCTGCTGTGACCTGTAGACACTAGAGCATGATGAGGTCACAGCAGGGAGGGGCTGTGAGGGCTCTAAGCTGAAGAGATTCAGACAAGAGTTACTCTGACTTGCTTATGCACAGTTAGTTACTTTACGGCGCTTCTGTGTTGATCACCGTGCATCACACAGTTACAGAGCTGCATCTGAATGAGGGCACTGTTTCTGCCGTAAACTCGAGGTATCAGTTACTCGATCTCTCTATAGAAGCTCACACTGAAATTGCTGCAACTGATAATAAAAAGGTTATAGAAAACACACACATTACTGCAAAATAAAAAAAAAAGTGACACAATCCCTTTAAAGTATAAAAAGGATGTCCTGATGGCACAAGTAACTGCAGAAGACGTAGACATGACTAGGGATGCATTATCTGCATACTGGCTACTGCTAGAAAGGCGTTGCAGACACGATATACAGGTGAGAGAATGCTGTGAGGGAACTACAACCCTGCAGTATTGGTCAGTCACTAGAGATATCCTTTTATCTTAATTCTCTCCCATTTTTTTTTTATTTCTCCTATTTTTTTATCCTCCCTCTTTTTCTCTAACTTAATTCTTCTACTTTCATAATAATCAGTAGCAATGCATGACCAAAGTACTAGTGTATTTATGAATATACAGCAGGAATTTATAGTACCAGTTTAATCTCGTGAATTCTCCCTTGTAATATACTGTAAATGTGGATTGCCCTATTAAACCAATGTTGTATATTCATAGTAGATATATTATTGTATTATTTGTATATATGAGTACCTTGAAATAATATTTTCAGTATGTGTAAAAGATACATGTGAAGATTTCCTGACCTATTCCTCCAGCTTATGCCACAGTAGGTGCTGTGACATACTTTGCCTATAGGGTCCTATATGAAATAAAAAATATACTACAATATACTTTTTTTCCCTGGAAAGGTATAAGATAGCCAAGCCAATTCCACTTTTTCTATGGATATATTTAATTAATAGGTTGTAAGCTCTTGCGAGCAGGGCCCCTCCACCTCGTTGTCTCATTTTGTCGTAGCTTTTTTTACAATGTAATGTCTGGTTTGTCTGTACTTATTCCCTCTATATTGTAAAGTGCTGCAGAATATGTTGGTGCTATATAAATAAAGATTATTATTATTATGTACAACACCAATTCCCAAAAATTTGGGACACTATGTAAAATGTCAAAAACAAACAAACCGCCAGCTCACCACTCCAAGTATGGAAATCGCACGGATCCTCCAGGTGGAAGGAGATGAGTCCAAGCAAAAAAGTAGAAAAGTGATCCAGCAAAACAAATATAAAGAATAAAAGTGAAAAACTTTATTATAATGCCTTTAAAAAAACAATGGACGGTATGGAAGCAAAAAAAAAGGTTCAAAATGCAGAAAATATACACCGACGCGTTTTGGGATGTTATCCCTTAATCATGACATGATAATAAGTTTTTCAGATTTATTCTTTATATTTGTTTCGCTGGATCACTTTTCTACTTTTTTACTATGTAAAATGTGAATGATTTGGGAAATCTCTGATTTTTTTCACAACGGAAAACAGAAAACATATCAGAAGTGGAAAATTAGATATTTTATCGTTAGATTTGAAAAACAATAACTAATTTAGAAATTGATGGCAGGAACAAAGTTGGGACTTGCCTAACAAAAGGTTAGGAAAGTAAGTCACATGACTGTATAAAAACATCATTTTTAGGAGGCAAGTCTCTCGAAGCATAATGGACGGGGGTTCACCAGTTTTTTAAAAAACTGGGTGTCTTTAAAATTAAAAAAATTTTTTCCCGAAAAATGTTCCTCAAAGTAAAATTGCAAATACGTTTTATACTCACCATCTACAGTACATAATATCATCACAAAATTAGAGAAAGGGGGGAAATATGGATATAAAAGATCTCCAAATCAGTGCATTATTGTTTTAATTTTTACAGTATGTCAACTTTTTGGAATTAGGGTTGTATATGCAGAGAACTTTCCTGTTGCAGTGTGAAGTATGTCCATAGTGAAGATCTGGAGATAAAACACATTTCATCCAGTCAGTTTGCTGGAATATTTACAGAATCACGCATTACAGTCGATATGACTTGGTACAGGCAGGGCCTCCATTAAGGCATTATTAGCAATACTCCAGTCAGGGCTTATGATCAGTTGTTTTCTGGTTTGTTTGTTTTTTTTACTTTATTTAAAGGGATCTGCTGATATAGTGCAAAATAGGAACTGATAATGGATAAGGGGTCTGCTGCTTTGGCTGTATTGGGCCCTGAAATTACTTATGGCAGCCCAATGTATAGGTATGGATTTCCATTGGCCTTATTATGTTAGTGTGGCCAGAGACAAAGAGGGCAATGCATAACAGGGTGAAGGGCATGTAAGCAAGCAGAAAACCACAGTGTGACTGCGTGACAAGAAGAAACCACGATCTAAGTGAGTGCTAATGAATTCTTCAACCTAAAACATAGATTTTTCAGTTGCTTTTTTTATTTTTTAAACACTAGTACGTATTAATACAGGGATATTTGTGTACTATGGGCTTTTCTGAAAGAGGTGTCGCTGAGTTCCTATTAAAATAGTGAGCCGAGCATGTCTCTCATCTGTCATGTGTTAGAAGAGCTAAATATGGATGGAAGACTCGAATTGTAACAGATAATTTCAGTTTCACCTCCCCACATTCACACGTTCCAAACAGCAGAGTGCCAAATCAATATGAGAAAGCAAGAAAAAAAGAAGAAAGTAAAACATAACTCATATTGCAATAACACTTTTTAGATTTTTGCCTCCCTGCCGAGCACAGACGGGACCAGAGTTTTGCAAAGGCAGATGGGGTTGTTGAGCAAGTTTATAAGCTCTCAGCTGCAGTCTGAGCCGAGAAAAGTACTGATGCAAAGCGCTAAATGAATTGCTGTATTTTATCAGGCCAGCTGAGGAATACTTCTTCCACAATAATCCAGTACATGTGAAATAAGAATATATAGACAACCTCTTCTGCCAGAGATATAACATATAGCTGAAAATCTGCAACAAAGGCCCCGACCTGTTATGTCCCACTTATAGTACTGGAGGCAGAAGAAACCTTGAATCCCCATCAGGGCTTGCTGCATCTACACCAAATGGAACCTTCTTAGAATAACATCATATAACCCATAAACCCAATAATTTATGTAAAGTTTCAAAAATCGTTTTTGAGATTGTGCTCTTAACTCAGAAGAGAAGCAAAATCAGAAAAACAGTCTTCCCATAGACCACTATGGCGAGTGGAGTTGATGCCAAAAAGTTCTATTTTGGTCTCATCTGACCTTCTCCCTTGCCTCCTCAGAATCATATATTAGATGGTCATCGGCAAACCATGTGTTGGTGTGAGCAGGGGGACCTTGAGTGCCCGGTAGCGTAGTATGTTACTAACGGTAATCTTTGAGACTGTTGTCCCAGCTCTATTCAGGTTACTGACCAGGTCCTCCTGTGTAGTTCTGTGCTGATTAGTGACGTTTCTCAAAATCATCCTTACCCCATGAGGTGAGATCTTGCATGGAGCCCCAACCAAAGAAAAAAATTTTAAAAGTCCCTCTTGTGTTTCTTCCTTGTCAAAAAATTGGAAAACAACAGTTGTTGGCCTTTTTCACCAAACTGCCCTTCCTGTTTGTCCCCGTAGCCCATCCCCGCCTTTGCAGGTCTTTCAATTTTGGGCCCTGGTTTTTTCTTTGACATTTTTTGGTCTTTGGCCCTTTGGGGGAGAGTTTTAGTGTGAATTTAGTCTGTGGGCCCGGTGGGCTTTTATTCAGGGAAGGATTTTAAACCAGGCGCAATTAATACAGATAAGAGTAAAGGTATGAGGGTTTTTTTAAAAGGGAAAAAAAAACAGCTCTGTGAGAGCCAAAATCTTTTCCAATTTGGTAGGTGATTTTAAATACTTTTTCTAAAAGGCCCAATTTAAAAAGCAGAAATTTAAATTTTTTTAAAAATCAAAAACAATGTGAAATTTTTTTGGGTTTATTTTTAGATTCTTCCCCTACCCGTTGAAGTTTGGGCCCCACAATTTAAAAATTGGGGGACCTTCCCCTTTTTTTTAGGGGGGAAAATTTATCATTTATTTAAAAAACCCTTTCCCCCCCCACTGATAAAATTATATACTATTTCCATATATGTGTGGTATAAAAACAGTTGAAACCAAAAAGTTTTTCCGAAGTGGAAAAAATTTTACATTTCATTTTATTATTATATTTGGTAGCATTGCCCTTAAAATATTTTACTTTGGGACAAAAAAATTTTGAATATCCTACCCCACAAGCTTTTCACAATAGTTAGTAGGGAAATTTTTCCCCTTCCTCCTGTCAGAACTTGGGGTAACTGAGCCCTATTTGTAGGGGCCTTGCTCGCACCTGCCTTTTCCGCTTTTCCCAAAAAATTTTCAACTAGGATTGAGATCAAGGGGTTTGTGATGGGCCATTCAAACTTTTTACTTAGTTAAAACCCCTTTAAACCACTTTTTTAGCCAGTTCGGGAGTATGCTTCGGGTCATTGTCCATTTGGGAAAACCCCTTTCCCCCACCAAGCTTTAACTCCTGCTGATGCTTGAGGGTGTTGCTTCATATTGCCAAATAATCTTCTTTCCTCAGTGCCACTATTTTGGGGGGTTCACCCCGCCCCCCCGGTAGCACAACAACCACACAGCATGATGCTGCCATCCTGTGTTCACATTGGGATGGTGTTTTTTAGGCTTTTAAAATTCTCCTTTTTCCTCCAAAGTAACAATGGTCATTATAGCCAAAGATTAAATTTTTTGTTTGTCAACCAAGGACCCACTCCTTCCCGGCGGTATGATCTGGGCATTTGCATCTGTTTGTACTTGCGTATAATTGTTTTACAGATGAACAAGGCACCTTCAGGGAACTGAAAATTGCCCCAAGGATGACCAGACTTTCAACTCCCAATTCTCTTTTTGATATCTTGGCTGATTTCTTTAGACTTTCCCTGATGTTTCAAAGAAGTAGTTTGTTTTTGATGTTTTAAAATCATCCCGGGGTTTTCTCTAATTAAATCAGATGTTTACAATAAACCAAAACTTCCAAAAACTGACATCATCATGGTAATCCCAGTGTAGTGAATTTTGACTTTGCAGAAAGTATAAAAATGCCTTAAAAATTCTCTCTATTATTCTGGATTTGGAAAATTTAAAAAAAGATTTTGGTAATCCTAATCGTCCTAAAAACCCAGGTTAGGTTTTTTTCGGGAATTATGCAGGTAGTGAAAAAAACCCCGCATAGGGGGTCTCTTTATATAGGTGGGAAAACTGGTTTAAAAACTGTGTGTGTGTGTTTATATATATATAAAATATATATTAAAACTTTAATAAATATATATATAAAATTATATTATATATATATAAATCTATAACTTTCAAATACATAAAAAACTGTGTCTGCAAAGGGGTGCAAATAATTTTAAAAATACAATAAAGATCCAGTGCAGATTTTTACGTCGGGTGGCGTATGTAAGTAACAGATCTGCTTTGGGGAACTTGATTATAAAGGGCATTTTTGGGGTATGGGCACATTTTTTAACAACTTTTTTAGGCCCTAACTTTCTTTGTTGCCCATAGCACAGCTCCCCTTTCTTTTCATATAGTGTTCTGAAAAAATGAAAGGGGGGTCTGATTGGTTTCCCTATCAGTTTTTCAAAAAGGGTGCCAAAATTTTTCCCTATATATAAAATGCCCCCTAAATACTCATTTTTCCTAAAGAGATCGTTGCTTATACAGGCATTTCCCCAAATTTTAAACATCGTTCCGATTTTACATACCCCCCCTTTAGTTACAAACGGAGACTTAGGGGGGCGTGGCTCCCCATTCACCCACTGAGTCACCCCCCCCATGAAAACCCAAGTGCCCGCATGCCACAGCCTTTCACATTGATACAGAACGTTAGGAGAAATCTAAGAAAAGGCACAGACAGCAAAACAAATGTAAAAACCCTTAACTGCACTATCCAAAACGAAAAAAAAAATTTCTGCTGGAATTATATTTAAAAAAATAAAACCCGTTCCCCACCCTTCCCTACAAATTTTAAAATTTAAAAACAAACCCCGTCCCCCATCCCCTTTTTTAACCCGAGGACTGCCTGTATATGCTACCCTATGTAAAAACCTGCATTGGATCTTTATTGTAGTCTTTATAGTCTTTATAGGTGTGGCCCTTTGAGTGCCCTTTTAGCCTCTTCACAGCTGCTATATGGTAGGGGTGCTGTTTTGTGCCGGTCTGTACTGTGGCATCCAATAAATTTAAAAAACTTTACTCCCACAGTACCCCCATTTTTGTAACGAAATTGTCCTTTTGAGAAAAGAAAAACCCCCTAAGTGAGATCTGTAAAATGTGTACATCCAATATTTCCATTGGGGAATCCAGGTGACGGAAGCTTCGGATGCACACTGCAAAAACGTTTCTGTTGGAAGGATCTTGGGTGAGTTGTCATGAAGGATAGAAAAATTTCACACAGGTATGAAATAGTCCACACCCAGTAGAATTTTCTCTGAAATGTGTTTGCAAACGGATAAGAAATCAGACTGTAATTCAAAATGGGTAAGTAGTTCAGGTTTTCTGTGTACTGTAGCTGTGAAATATTGTAAAATATGGAGATGTGTTTCAAAGGGGGTCGGGAAAATTCTGCATCCCCAATGTTTTTAATACCGGGGAAAAGAAGCTTTTGCTGTTTGGTGCAATCCTTTATGGCCTTCCCAAGGGTTAAATTCGGGTCCCAAACGGGGCTTTTAACAACAAATTGCCCATGTTAAGAATGCAATCTTCCCAAAAACCTACAGAAAGGGGGGAGGGACCAAAAATGCCCGGAAGCCCGTGCCCTTTTTTGATAAAATTCTTGTTTTCTTTATGCACATCTTCAGATGGCCTGCTATAAACCCAAACACAGAACCCGGGATTTTCAAGCACACGGACGGGATGAATTATGGGTTTGGCTGAGCCTCACAGAGGGGGGCAAAGTGGTTACCCCATGCTAGGGGGGGGTAAAGAGAAAAAAATGCATCTATTTTTAAAGCCCTTTTTCCCTTTTCCATGGAAATTAACCCTTACTGATCCTTTAAAATCAAAAAATCTTTAAAATGAAAGGGCCTGCTGCAGCACATATGATACAAAGTCTTCCCATACAAAACTGCCTGATAGCCATTTGCCCAGTGCTTCCTTTTAGCCCGTGAGCTTTCTGAAATGTGTTTACTTTACCAACCATACATTAAAAGTAATTTATTATACTGAGAGGGAACCTGTCAGGTGGTTTATGCTGACATATCTGAGAACAGGGTATTATTGAGAAAAAAACGGGAGCTCTGTGATCTATAGGTTAATGATAGAGGGGAGAATTTGAGCTCCGTGATATATAGATTTAAAAATGATTTTTTATATATGGGTTTATAAAATTTAGAGGAAGGAGCTGAGCTTTTGTGAAAAATTGGGGGTTATATGATAGAGGAGAGAAGCTGAAGCCCCAGTGTATATGGGGTTTTATGCAATAGAGCGAGAGAAGTGATCCCTTGGATATATAGGGTTAAAAGATAGGAGAAAAGGCTGAGCTCTGTGATATATGGGGTTATATGATAGAGGAGAAAAGCAAAAGCTATTTTGATTTATAAGGTTATTTTGATAGGGGAGAGAAGCTGAGTATGTATATAAAAGGGGTTATTGATAGAGGAGAGAAGCTGAGCTCTGTATTTTATGGGTTATATGGTAGAGGGAAGAGAAGCTGAGCTCGGGGATAATATAGGGTTATATGGTAAGGAGAGAACTGATTTCTTTTGAGGGTATAGGGGTTATTTTGATACGGGAAAAATTTTGGCTCTTTTGGGTATATAGGGTTTTTATATGTTTAAGAGGAGAGAACCCGGGGCTCTGTGATATATAGGGTTATATAATAGGGAGAAAAGTAAAGCTCGTGATTACGGGGTTATATGATAGGGGAGGGGAAGCTGACTCTGTAAATATCCGGGGGTTATATGATAAGGAGAAAGCTGAGCTCTGTGATATATGGGTTTTTATAATGGGAGGAGAGGAGTGAGCTTTTGGGGAAAATTAAAGGGTTTATATTTTAGAGGAGAGATGCTGACCCTCTGTTTTTATATAGGATTATATAATAGAGGAGAGAAGCTGACCCTCTGTGATATATAGGGGTTATATGGAGAGGGAGAAAAGCTGAGCTCGGGTGATATTGGGTTAGTATGAAAAGGGGGGAGAAAGCTGAGCTCTGTGATATATAGGGTTATATGATAGACGAGAGAAGCTGAGCTTCTGTGATATATAGGGTTATATGATAGAGGAGAGAAGCTGAGCTCTGTGATATATAGGGTTATGTGATAGAGGAGAGAAGCTGAGCTCTGTGATATATAGGTTATATGATAGAGGAGAGAACTGAGCTCTGTGATATATAGGGTATATCATACATGCCAACTATCCCTTTTTTTGGGGGGGGGGGGGTACCGCTATTTGGGGTCCCTCCCCCTCCCGGGGGAGTTGGCATTCCTCCGCCGCCAGCAGGCGGCGGGGGTCCTTTAAATGGCCGCGGCGACAGAGTAGCGCTAGTGCGCTACTCTGGCGCCGCCGGGCCGCTCCTACAGGCGGGTGAAGCGGCCGCTGCGCCGCTTCAAACCCGCCCGGAGTCTCGCTGTGCAGGGAGGAGGCAGGAGGGATCGCTCCCTACTCCCTCCTCCCCCTGTATGTCCGGCGCCGGTGTGTGCGCCGCACATACAGGTCAGCGGCGCAGGGGAAGTGACGCGCGGCTGCAGGGGAGTGACGCGCGGCTGCTCTCACTTCCCCCCCTGCGCCACTGAGGAGATCATCCTGAGCGGCCCGCGCTGCAGGAGCCTGGTGAGGTAATGGATTTTATTATTTTATTTTTATTAGCTATATGGGGGGCTCTGCCTGGCAACAATGAGGGCACTACCTGGCAACAGATGGGACACCTCCCTGCCAACTGAGGGGGCATCTACCTGGCAACAGAGGGGACACTACCTGGCAACCGAGGGGGCACTAGCTGGCAACAGAGGGGACATCTACCTGGCAACAGAGGGGGCATCTACCTGGCAACAGAGGGGACACTACCTGGCAAAAATTAGGGGCCAAAAACTGGCAACAATGGGGGCATCTACCTGGCAACAGAGGGGGCACTACCTGGCAACAATGGGGCATCTACCTGGCAACAGAGGGGGCATCTACCTGGCAACAATGGGGGCATCTACCTGGCAACAGAGGGGGCACAACCTGGCAACAGAGGGGGCACTCCCTGGCAACAAGGGGGGCATCTACCTGGCAACAGAGGGGGCATCTACCTGGCAACAGAGGGGGCACTACCTGGCAACAATGTGGGCATCTACCTGGCAACAGAGGGGGCATCTACCTGGCAACAGAGGGGGCATCTACCTGGCAACAGAGGGGACACTACCTGGAAAACAATGGGGCACTACCTGGCAAAAAAAAGGGGCACCTACCTGGCTAACAAAGCGGGGGCATCTACCTGGCTACAAGGGGCATCTACCTCCTGTAAGGGGCACTACCTGCTTATGGGGGGTTACACCGGCTATAAAAGGGGATCTACCTGGCTTTCTTCCCAAAACCGTAAAGCATTAGGTGGAGTGGGTGTGGCTTTTTGAAGGGGCGTGGCATACCGACAAGATGGGCGTGTCCATGCAAACTTTTGCCCACTGAGATCTCCTCCTTTTTCATTTTCAAAAGTTGGCAACTATGGGTTATATGATAGAGTGCGAGAAGCTGAGCTCTGTGATATATATGGTTATATGATAGAGGGAGAGAAACTGAGCTGTGTGATATATAGGGTTATATGATAGAGGGAGAGAAGCTGAGCTCTGTGGTATATAGGGTTATATGATAGAGGGAGAGAAGCTGAGCTCTACATATATATAGGGTTATATGGTAGAGGGAGAGAAGCTGAGCTCTGTGATATATAGGGTTATATGATAGAGGGAGAGAAGCTGAGCTCTGTGATATATAGGGTTATATGATAGAGGAGAGAAGCTGAGCTCTGTGATATATAGGGTTATATGATAGAGGGAGAGAAGCTGAGCTCTGTGATATATAGGGTTATATGGTAGAGGGAGAGAAGCTGAGCTCTGTGATATATAGGGTTATATGGTAGAGGGAGAGAAGCTGAGCTCTGTGATATATAGGGTTATATGATAGTGGGAGAGAAACTGAGCTCTGTGATATATAGGGTTATATGATAGAGAGGAGCTGAGCTCTGTGATATATAGCGTTATATGCTAGAGGGAAAGAAGCTGAGCTCTGTGATATATAGGGTTATATGGTAGAGGGAGAGAAGCTGAGCTCTGTGATGTATAGGCTTTTATGACATGAAGCAGTAAGTAAAAAGCAGAGACAATTCTGACACTTAGGGCCTCGAGGCCCACTGCTGCGGAGTTCGGGGCCCACTGAAAAGCCGTTAGTCTTCTGTTGGGCCCTTAGCTCCACAGCAGTGGGCCCCGAGGCCTACATCGCACAGTAGTAAGCAGCACAGATGGTGTGATACACCGATCACGCCGCCTGCGCTACTGAGTCCCAGACACAGGAGACGCCAGGAGTTTGTGTCCCGGCGTAGGCGACGTGATGACATACTGCAACCCATTCAGCTTTTGGGCCGACAGGTGTTGGATGTCAACAATTCAATGTTGACGACTTTGACGGATACATTTGGAGCAGTCTCTGCAGTCTTAATATATTAAGACAAAAACAGCCAGTGCCTCATAATATAATATCGTAAAGTTTAGGTGTAGAAGTTTAATGCTACAGATGCACTTAGATAAATGGAGCTCACAAAGATGTCATAAACTCATAGTTTTAACAATTAGATTTTGACATATCCTTGCAGTGTTTGTCGGTCCCAGGAGTTTTTCAAACTCTCTTCCTGTGATGATTTTGGCAGCAGGGTTCTAGTCGCGTGTTGTCCTACATAATTGCTGAAATCCAGTTCATTTATTACATAAACTGTAAAAACAATAAATACTGAAACTTTTCTATATAATGACCTATAGATAAGCTAAGAAAAATCACATTCCATTGTTCCACTTACAGGAAGTATCAGCTGGTAACAAAAATACAACAAAAGTACTCTTAAAAGGGTTTTCCCACCATGCTGTTTTCCATGGTGCATGCTGTAGATTGGTGGTGAAGGGGTTTTCAAAAGAAAACGTCACTGTCCAATCAGGATGTCTGGCTATAAATGTCAGCTAGCAAAGTTGTATTTGTTATGTTAAGCTGCCAAGACAGTCATACTGTTATGTATGCATTTACATACAAAGATAACAGTGTCCCTCTGCAGCCTTGACAGCATAGCACACCGCTACTGAGGTCTCTTTGTTCATTAACTTAAAGGTGGTAACATTTTTCCCAGTAAGTTCCTGTATTGCTGGTAAGACACAGCATGAGGTGATGTTACCAGAGCGGCCACTGCTAGTGAGGTGATAGGTTCCTAGGTTACCTATCTGTAAACAGGCAGAAGAGTAAAATAGCTCTATATCTGAGTTAAATCAGAATTAGAAAAAAAATGTATTTGGTGAGAATGTTTATTTACCTTTGCCTACATGTTTAACCCTTTCAGGACGTAGCCAGTTTTGGACTGAAAGATGCAGCCCCATTTTTTAAAATTTGATACATGGCAATTTATGTAGGAATAACTTTTTAATACTTTTACCTATCCATGTGAGTCAGAGTGTTTCCTTGTGACACATTGCATTTAGTAATAAATTGTCCATAAAATCCTTGTTTATTTGTGAAAAATATCTAAATATGTTGAAAATTTGGAAAAATTAGCAATTTTCAATGTGCAAAAATTTCTCCATCTAAGACAGATAGTTATACCACACAAAATTGTTTATGACTAGCATCTAAAATATGTCTACTGTAGGTTGGAATCACTTTAAATGTCTTTTTCTTTTTTTTACAACAGTAGGGGGCTTAGAAAGTGTGTAACAATTTTTCACATTTCAAGAAAATTTACAACAGATTTTTTTAGGGTCCAGTCCTATTCCGACATGGCTTTGAGGGGCCTTTATGTTAGACACCCCCCATAATTTTCCCGCACTAAGAAACTACTTTTCCCCCCTTAAAACTTTTAAAAAACCATTTTTAAAGGAAGTTTGAAAACCCTTTTGGGGGGGGTTTCATAGAAAAGAAGCAAAGTGGATTTGAAATTTAAAAATTTAATTTTTTCTGAAGTTTTTAAATTTTTACACCCCATTTTTTTCACTGGTATTCAGTAGATGTTACCAGGAAAACGCAACACAATAATGATTTCCCCCAATTCCCCTTTGTTAGCATTTTCCATTTTGGGGGCCCCTTTAGTGCACTATTTGACTCATCTCCCAAGCCCTCAAAAATGGGAGGAGCCCCTACGGGTTTTTAGACTCTCATTTTTCATTAAAAGGGGTTTTTTTAAGATGCAATTCAGGTTTGAAGACACCCTAAAAAGACCCCATAAAAAGGGAAAAACACAACCCCCTTTAAAAGGGGGTTTTTCCCCCAATGTAATGTTGACGTGGAATCCTCCAAAAGGGTTTTTTAACCCCTTTTTTAAATATATTTTTAATTTCAAAAATTGCAGCCCGGGGAGAGCTACAGCCCTTTCCCTTTCATCCCCTTGGTTTTTTCCCAAAACTTCTATTTTGGATCCCCACCCGAAAAAAAGCTTCTGTCTGCTGGGCCCGGGGGTTTCGCAGAGAACACTTCTTTTTCATAAAAAAAACTGAGCTGCAAAAGTTTTTTAAAGGGAAACCGGGGGGCAAAAAAGTTTTTCCCTTTTTTATACATTATAAACCCATTTTTAGAGTTATTAGAACCCTGCTTACCTCCCGACAGAGAACATGAAAGGGGCTTTTAAGCTGCTGTGGGGAAAAGCTGTTTTCTTTTTTATAAGAACCCAAAGTTAAAATTTTTATTATTTTGATGAACATGTCACAGGGTCCCTTATGCAGCTTTTTGCTCTTTGGGTGTGTTTCGCTCTCTCTCTTTTAGCTCTGTTATTTTGTTTTACAAAACTTCTTTGCAAAAAGGCCCCCTCCTTAAAAGTGGGAGTCTGAGGCTGTGTCTTTCTGTATTGAGAATCCACCTTGTACCTTTTTATTTTTCACTTAAAGGGTTTTTTAAAACGCCCCTTTTTTTCCTCACTCCCCACTGGCCCCCACCCTCTCTCCCCTGCAGCTTTTATGCCCAGGCGGGGATTTTTTGACATTCTGCCCTTTCTAAGGGGAGGGGGTAAAAACGTTTTTTCCCCGGGAAATCCCCCTTTTTAAAATAATAGTGCAGTGGGGTATAATCGACCACCCCAGGTTTTCACAGAATTTTTTTTGCATTAACTGTAAAAAAAAGAAAAAAATTTGGGGGTTTTTTTTAAAAAAAAAAAAATCTGCAATTTTTTGGGTGAAAATAAAAATTTTTAAAGAAGAAATTCCCCCCCGGGAAAAAAAGAAATCCACCCCCCCTTTGTTATGAAATTTCTTCCATATACAGCAATACTCTACATGTGGATGTTAACTACTGTTTTGGTTTCATTTCCCAAAGTAAAAGGTAGGGGAGCGCTATTTGGCTTTTGGGGAAAACAGATTTTTTTTTGGGGATGTTCGCTTTTCAAAGGTCCCCCAAAGTTTCAAAAACGGTGAAACCTTCCCGAAGTCACCTCAAACTTTGGGTTCAACACCCCCCAGGATCTCCCTAAAGGTGTATTTTTGCTTTTTTTTGGGTGCACAGGTGTTCCATAATTTTTTATCATTGGTCCACGAAAATGGGAGGAAAAGAACACAGTTCCGCCATTGTTTTTTGGGCTTCCTTATTACAGCGTTTGTCGTGCGATATAAATGACAGGGTAACTTTACTTTGCTGGTCCATACAACTGCAGTGACATAAATTTTATTTTTTTTTGTTTCTTTACTCTTACACAATAGAAATGCATTTATAAAAATTAGCATTTTTATATCACCATAATTCAACAGCCATAACTTGTTTTTATTTTTCTGTATATGGAGCTGATTAAGGGCTTGTTTTTTCCAGGATGAGTTAAGGTTTTCATTGGTACCATTTTGAGGTTCATATTATGCTTTGATCACATTTTATCAAGGTTTTTATAAGGCAGGAAGAACAAAATACAGCAATTCTAGAAGTGTTTTTTTTATTTTTTACAGCGGTCACCGTGTGGTACAAATGACATGTTAGCTTTACTCAGCATGATACGAATACAGTGATACCAAATTTTAATTTTTTTTTATGTTTTACTGCTTCTACACAATTTAAATACATTTTTGCATCACAATAGTCTGAGAGCCATAACTTTTTTTTATTTTTCTGTGTACTGAGCTGTATATGGCCTTGTTTTTTGCGGGATGAGCTGATATTTTTATTGGTACCATGTGTGGGGGACATGACTTTCTGATCACCTTTGAATCAATTTTTTTGGAGGCAGGATGAAGAAAATTCAACAATTTTGGTAGTGTTTTCTTTTTATTTTTAACAGCGTTAACAGTGCAGTGTTTGTGACATGTTAGTTTTACTCGATATGATTACAACAACACCAAATTTTTTATGTAGTAGCATTTTAAAAAAAAAAAGTTTTATTGTGTAATACAATATTTATGCATCGCTGTCACAACTTTTTTGTTTTTCCGTATACAGAGCTGTGTAGAGGCTTTTTTTTTGCAAGATGGGCTGATGTTTTCATTGGTACCACTTTGGCGTTTGTATGACTTTTTGATAGCTTTTTATTAAACTTTCTGTGCTGCGGGATGAACAAAAATTTCAATTCTGCCACAGTTTTTTTTTTATGGCGGTCATCGGGTGGGTTAAACAATGTGATAGATTTATAGGATAGGTCATTACGAGCGCGCCAATACCAAATATGTATACTTATTTTACTTTTGATCTTTTTGGAGGTGATTAATATTTTGTAATGGGAAAAGAGCAATGTATGTTTTTTTTACTTTTTTTTGTGTTTAACATTTTTATTTTTTCACTTATTTTTTTAACATTTTTACACTATTTTCACTTGCCCCCATAGGGGACTTGACTTCATCGTTCTGTAGGTCGCTGTTATCACACAAAACAGTACAACATGCAGTTTTGTCCTGTATGAATGAACGGTCATCACCATGGGATGGTGACATAACAGACAGCCTTTGTTAGGCTTCTTGGTTGTCAGGGAAGCCATCGGAGCCTGTGATCATGCCATAGGGGCTCCGATGGTGACAGAAGGGGCCCCTTTCTCTGTCTTTCCCTATGTGCCGCGGTTGCAATTGGCTGCAGCAGCTATGGAGTTAATCGACAGTGGCGGAGCAAGCTACACTCATTGCCGATAGCGTAATACATAGCTGAATTCATGCACTGATCGTGCAGGCTCCATTCATCAGCCATGCACGATTTTTAGGACATACCGGTATGTCTGATTGCAGTAAAGACATGCAGTCAGGACATACCAGTATGTCCTTTTGCGTGAAGGGGTTTAAGCTAACTGAGATCTGAATATTCCTTTAAAATATATTATTCTGAAAAAAACATATTGGTTGGAATATGTATGTAGGAGTCTGTATCACTGAATTAGTTGGATGACATTTAGAAGTAAGGCTACGTTCACATCACGTTTATAATGTTTGTAGAGTAGCGCGTCCACTGGAAGAGCTCCGAACATACACAATTCATGTGTCCATAGGGTTTAGCTCAATGGAGATCAAGAGAGTGTGTATTAAGCCTCTGTTTGGCCAGTACACACCTGTATACTGTGTAAAAAAAAGCTATGGAATAGTGTAGGAATGTATCCTATTTCATACAACAGCATCCCCAGATGCAGATCTAAATGGGGTTTTTCAAAACTTTAAGAAAACCTCCTTTTGACCTCCCATTGTGATAATAAAGGACCCCATACTTACCTCTCCCATCACCATTGTTCTGGCCAGAGCTCCATTGTCTTCGCACCCATTCGGCCCCTCACTGATGACATGGATCATAGGATCATGCAGCCAGTTATTAATCTCTGTGGTCACTTGCTCTACAGATTGGCTGCAGCATTATGTGTTCCATGAACGTAACGTCATCAGTGAGGGACCAGAGGGAGCGCTGAAGTTCTGGCAGCGCTGGAACGGTGGTGATGGGAGAGGGATCTATGGGGTCATTTTTGATTTTAGCACAGTGGAAGGTGGTAGAGGTTTTTCGTCAAGTCTCGAAAAACCCATTTAACTACAACACTACAGGACAAACTACCCTGTTTCCCCGAAAGTAAGACTTAGCAGAGGTTTTGTTGATTTCCCTAATATAAGGCACCCCCCGAAAGTAAGACATAGTAAAGTTTTCGTTTGAAAGCATGCCCAAACAGAACACACACATGCAGCTGTAATGAGCTCCCTCTGGTGGCCGGAAGCTGCAATACCATCCCTGCTGTACAAGTGGTTCAGGAATTGCTGTGGGAGATTGCTGCTGTACCATACAGTCCCCAGGCAGTGTGTGGGAGCCAAGTACTGTACTGTACTTTACAGCCCTTTATATTTTGTATAGTATGTACAGTATATAATAAATTTTTAATTTTTTTTTTCAGCAATAAATGTGAATTCTTCTTCATTGAAAAAAATAAGACATCCCCTGAAAATAAGACGTACCGCATCTTTGGAAGCAAAAATTAATATAAGACACTGTCTTATTTTTTTAGGGAAACACGGTAGAACAACCCAAGTTTTTGTAGTGTAAAATCGCATTAAAAGACCAGATGATCAAAGGTGGCGTACCCGGCTACATCTCAGTTATCACTACTTCTACGTCTTTTCCATTGACTTGCATTCAGACAGATGGATCGGGATGCCTATACACAAAATACTCCTAAAAAAGTCACATCACCATAAATACAGGGCAAGTTCTATTCTCATTCAGGAGACGCAATAGGTCACAATATTTCCATCAGCAGGAACTGCACATGAGAAGGCTTGCAATAAAAATAATTTGCAGTTGATAACCTGACATTGTTTCAGACCAAGATAGGGACAGGAAGATAAAAGATAAATACAGTGCAATTGATGCTTCTGATCTGCAATTACCATGTCAGCTTTCCCAGCAGTGATTAGAAAGTGTGAGAGCGCAGCCTTGAATTCTGTCCCCACCTGGGTGTTTTCTGCCTCTAACTGTAAAGCAGGTGCAGTCAAATCCCGCTAACCATTACCTTCTGTTTTTTTTCCACTTAGGTACCACAGTCCATATTGAGGCAGAGAAGAAGCACTATCGAATGGGTCCTCTCCGAAACAGGTAAAAAAAAGAGCTGCTTTATAATACACTTATTATTTGTTATTCATAATACCATTCACATTTTTCATTGTACACGACTTTTACACTGGATAAGAAATAATTGGGTCTTGATGGCTGGAGAAACATGTAGAAGACAAATGTCATTTTGTTTTAAAGGGAAGCAAAAACCTTCCTGTGGATTACAATAAGATTATTCCAACTTCTGGATTTTGCCACAGATAGCGGTTACTAAAATTAATCTTGTTCTTAAAAATACAAAACTATTGGTAAAAGTTGAGTATTTAAAGGGGTTTTGCCACGATATCTTTTCATACCTCATGCATCCAGCTCTTCAGCTCTGTGTACTCATAAGGGGGCGTGTGTGATTTGTTTGAATTGCATACCATGTGACTCAGCAGGATGACATCACCAGGCCTTTCCTCTTTCTAGTGAAAGAAAGGTCTGTTTATGTATAAAGAATTGTAAGTAGCTACACTGTAGCTCAGAGGTAAAATTTTTGATTTACAGCACAAGGGTCCTGCAGGAACTTTACCTGTGGATCTTTTTTATCTTTATCAATGCAAATAAATCATTGAGGTTTCTTTTTTTTTTTATTTGCACTGTTAGACTTATTACTAACTAGTCCAACGTACAGGAGTACAATGACAGCACCCGGGGTTTGAACACTCAGTAGCTGAGAGGAGAAGTGATGTCTGAGCATGTGCGACCAGGACTAAAGAGGTCTCAGCCCTGGTCGTATCCCCTGGAGATGAGCTGTAAACAAGGGATCACTAAAGGAACAGCTAAAACAAAAACGGTGCAGAATTTTTAATGATGATGAATGGTGAAAATGCTTATTATTTCATTTTCAAACTTCCCACGTCAATTTTACTTTGTGGCAAAACCCCTTTAAGAGAGTTATTAAGCATGCCATATCCAATGTACAATACAGTGCTGTGAAAATGTAATTGCCCAATTGCCATTTTTTTCTGTTTCTGCTTATTTCTTACATTTAAATGTTTCCGATCATCTGACTAATTTTAATATAAAATAAAGACACTGGAGTTTATTTAGGAAAATTGTCTTTGTTGGGGATAGCACCCAATCAGAGCTCAGCTTCCATTTCTAAGTGTTCAGTTTTCAAAAATGAGGCCCAATATGAGAAAACATAAAATTCAACTTTTCAATGAGCATTCCATATATTAAAGAGTAAGATTCATTCAAAGCCTGCATCACCCAAGTGAAAAAAGGAATTGGCCCCTAAACCTGACAACTGGTTGTGCCACCCCTGCAGTAACAACTGCAATCAAAGGTTTGTGATGAGGCAATCCAGTTACATTGGACAATTTTCTAGCATGAACTGCATATTTAAACTCTTTCCACATAATCTCAATGGGATCAGGTCAGGGCTATGGCTTTGCCACTCTTACATTTGATTATTTTCAGACACCAGAAGTAGATTTTCTTCTGTACTTTGGACCATTTTTCTGCAGCGTAACCCAACTCAAGCTTTAGACACTCTTCTCATTATCTCTATGAAAGAAGAATTTATGCTTCCATTAATTATGACAAGTCAACCAGGTCCTGCAGCATCAATGCAGCAGAGCTGTTGTCAATGCGCTCTTGGACAAATTTTGGTAGGCTGGCCACTCCTTGAAAGGTTCTCTACTCTTCCACATTTTCTCTGTCTAATGCCTACTGTATCTTAGTGGCTTGCTACCCCCCAGAGCCCTAGCAATGGCCTTGAAACCCTTTCCAAACAGGTAGATTTCAATGACTTGGCATCCATATTTAAATCTCTTCAGAATGTGGCATCATGTGCTGCTTTTAAGGCCTTCTTGATAATTTCACATTCTCAAACAGGTTCTGTTTAATTCCTTAACGACCGCCCACCGTCTTTTGACGTCGGCTGGTGCCGGTCGTTCGTCTGCAGTGACAGTCCTGATCCCAGCGCAGCTCCTGCGAGCACCGGGAAGCCGGGGAAACCTCCGCATCCCGGTGCTTTAAACCTTTGATTGCAGTGGATCGTCACCACAGCGCAATCAAAGGGTTTCCTTGCTCTTACAGGTGATCGGAACACCCAATGACCCAACAGAGCCTGGGGAACAGCTGCACAGTCAGCCCTGGGGACCTAGAGTAGCCCCAGGACTGTCTGTGTAAGAAGCCAACAATCAGTGCAGACTGTGAGCTGATCACTGCCTGTGTCAGACTGACACAGATTATAATGTATTAGCATATATGAATTTCACTAAGTGTAAAAAAAAAAAGTAACAGTTCTCCCTTCATGGGATTTAAAAAAAAAGTAAAAACATAAAAAGTGTAAAAAAAAAAAAAAGTAAAAATAAATATTTAATAAAAAGTAATTGTGCATACATTACACACACAAAAAAAACTACACATATTAGGTATCCACACAACCATAATAACCTGTAGAATTAATCTAACAAGTTATTAAGTGTGAAATGTGAATGGTGTAAAAAACAATGCAAAAAACAAACAAAAATGTTAAAAATTTGAGAAACAAAATTCTGCAATTATTTATAAGTGAACTTAAACTATTTCCCATAAAGTACAACTTGTCTCAAATAAAACGAGGCCTCATCCAACTGCGTCATTGAAAAAATAAAAAAGTTACAACTGTTGAAACACAAGGAGGCAAAAACTAAAAAAAATCTTCTGGTCATTAACTACTTTTCAGGTGTGCAGCTTAAGGGGTTAAAGAGGTGGACATAGCAAGCATAGCAAGATCCATTTAACATAAAAATGATGCTCACTTCTCTCCCATCTTTGTTATGGCAGCGGCTGCCAGTCTTCTTTTTTCTTTCTTCTACCGGATGGGAATGTCATTGCTGTAGTCGCTTATTGGCTGCAGTGGTCATGTGCCACTCAAATACATCCCCATGCGGAGCTGTTGAATGGGGATGTAATTGAGTGGCACATGACTTTTGGATATGGGATGAACCTCCACTTCACCTAAGAATAAATCCACAACACACTATTCTTTTTGGTGTCAAAATGGCCACAGCTTTATTTAAACCACAAAAATACAACAATTAGAGAAGGAGTCAGGTGGAGTGCTCGGCCATTGTGTGAGATTCCTAGCTGTCTGAAATGCAGTACTCGGCCAGACAGCATAAAAGGGGCGGCACGCTCTGGCTTGCTATTCTAGCAAAGCCAGTACACCTTAGGGTCATCAATGACCCGTCTGAAGATCCTCACTCCTGCTTAACCACCGTGCCCGCCCCTGTATGACATTACCATTATACCATCCTTAAGGCTGGCCACTTCCAAAGCTCAGCCTCTTCCCACCCTGAGGTTTAACATACTGTATTAGTTCAAATTAGTCCACCATAACTTGGCCTGTAACTTCCACCTGACTCCTGAACCGCCACAGGAGAGGCCTTTGACACCTTGAAGGACTCGACCCCCACCAAACCGACCCCAATCCTTCACAAACCCCACTAACCCTTAGCGATTTACACCCACCTTGGAAAGTTACTTATAAAGACACCCACCAGGCTCTATAACAAGTCTACGAACAAGTAAAATTATACAACCCATTACACTCAACCGTGGCTGCTAAAACATTAGCTCAAGTGGGACCGCTTTACCTATAACCCAATTAAGACCAACCGTAAAGACGTAACAAGAGGAAACCATAATCTGGGGTGCATATATAAGGGTTCTGTAACACTCCTAAACCCTACTGATCCTTTTGCGATCAATTAGAATTTTTCCCACTAAGGTAAAAAAACTCTAAACTCACACCCCCACTCCTCAATTCCACCACTTACCAGCCAATGCCTCTGGTATCTTGTTCTCCGTATAGAACAAATGAACATCTCTGACTCTGACTAACAAACTTACCTTAACCGCTAAGCCCACTGACCAATATGTGTCTCGTAATACCAGGCAGCAATACTACACATTTTAATCTCTGTGCTACTGCCAGGGCAACACAAAAATACATAGATTATCCCAAAAAGGAAACATTCACTTCAATTTCTCTCCAACTATGACCACCAACTATGTAGCCCGTGAAATAATAGCACCATCATTGGCAATCTAGTGAATAGTTAATACCAATTGGATAGAACTATCCAATGAAAAACACCCTGCATCCATTTAGCTTAAAGAAAGAGAAAGGAGAAGGAAGAAACATCTCAGCCCGTCATTCCTCAGAAGTTGTTCATATATTGTAGTGAATTTAATAACCCTCACCCCTTAGCCGCACACCTCATCCTCCAGACCCAAGGACACCATTAAAAGAGTCCCATGCATTGTTGTTCCAGGAAGCGACCACCAAATAACAGTGTGATCCTTCCGCTGCATCCATTTACTTGTTGTTACTCTCTTGATGGCCAAAAATCATTCAATAATGTGGTGCTGGAAGAGTGTCATTCAGTTGATGGAAATCGACTTCATTGATAGGGACCAGCAACCCCTTGATGCTATCCAGTCTTCTGCGTGGCTACCATGCAATAGAGTCGATGCAAGTCTCTGTGTGATAGCCGGATAGTCCTTGTCCCGTTGACCGCCATGAGAGCAGCATGAGTAGCGGAGGTCCTTGAAGCCACAAAGATCTGCATGAGCCGCATCATAGGTGAACACCTTACCTCCAGCCGTCACCCCCGGCCCAGAGGCACCATACCACAGGTGAACACTTTACCTCCAGCCGTCACCCCCAGCCCAGAGGCACTGTACCACAGGTGAACACCTTACCTCCAGCTGTCACCCCCAGCCCAGAGGCACCGTACCACAGGTGAACACCTTACCTCCAGCTGTCACCCACAGCGCAGAGGCACCATACCACAGGTGAACACCTTACCTCCAGCTGTCACCCACAGCGCAGAGGCACCGTACCACAGGTGAACACCTTACCTCCAGCTGTCACCCCCGGCCCAGAGGCACCATACCACAGGTGAACACCTTACCTCCAGCTGTCACCCACAGCGCAGAGGCACCGTACCACAGGTGAGCACCTTACCTCCAGCTGTCACCCACAGTGCAAAGGCACCGTACCACTGGTGAGCGCCTTACCCCCAGCTGTCACCCACAGCGCAGAGGCACCACACCACAGGTGAACGCCTTACCTCAAGCTGTCACCCACAGCCCATAGGCACCGTACCACAGGTGCACACCGTACCCCACCAGCTGTCACTACCAGTTTAGAAGCACCGTACCCCCAGTGAGCGCCTTACCACCAGCTGTCGCCCCCAACTGGGAGGCACCATACCAGAAGTGAACACCTCTCCCCCAGCTCAGAGGCACCATACCAAAGGTGAACGCCTCACCCCCACCTGTCACCCCCAGCTGGTAGGCACCATACCACAAATGAAAACCTTAACCCCAGCTGTCACCCTCAGCTCGGAGGCACCATACTAAAGGTGAACTCATCACCACCAGCTTTCACCCCCCTCTCCGCTCGGAGTCACCATACCAAAGGTTAACACCTTAACCCCCAGCTCGGAGGCCCCAAACCATAGGTGAACACATTAGCCCCAATCATAACCCACAGCGTAGAGGCACCATAACATAGGTGAATATCTTTTCCCAAAACAATTAGGACTATGGTCTTTGGAGCCACCCACCCGGTCTGGCGACCTCCCATTCTCCTGTTTTAAGTTACCCTCAGCTGGCACCCGCGGCTCGAGGGGACCTACCAGCCACTCCTGTTGGAAAGCCCCACCTCTTGGCTCCCATGGTTCCTGCCCGAAGATCCCCACCGTTGCCAGACCAACCACATGTGCCATCATGTGATTTGGAGAGCCGTAACCGGTTATGACTCCCCCCACCATCTCATCCAACTCCAAGGACCCCCAAATTAAATGTGGGGGACCATCACCTTGATGAAACCCCCCAAAAGTATAATTTATTTATCTTCACTTCCATGGATCGGCCCAACCTAACGCAGGGTTAGTATACAAAAATGAAGGGGGAAGGAGGTCCTTGATGCTATAAAATCTGGAGACCTGTATCAATGCTCCGAATACCTTACCCCCAGCCACCACCTCCAGCTTGGAGGTACCATAAGCCTCAAACGTGGCAAAGTTAACCACCAGCTCGCCAGGACCCCACCTGGCATGAGAGACAAAAGATTTGCCAGCTCCAATCAAATGTAGGGGAACAGCACCATGATGAAATCCCCAAAAACCAAAATGCATCACCAACTCCAAGGACACCCTCCTGGCTCCTGCAGGGTTAATATACATAACTCTGAGAAGGGGATACATGATCATAAGGAGCCAGCATGTCTAGTGAAGTAAGATGTAACAGTCCTAAGACAGAAATCAGGAATGATCATTAGACTCCATGTACAGGACAGATGGGGGGAGAATGTCCTGCACATTTCAGGGTCAGTCTACAACCCTGTGATAGAGGTCACATATCAATCACTAATCCCACAATATAAAGAGAGGGAATACTGCCCTGTACATACCAGGGTCAGCATATAGGACAGGAACAGAATACAGCCCTGTGAAGGAGATCAACTGCAGGTCTCCAGCCTCTGGATACAGAGGGAGAACTAAAACCCTGTACCCAGCATAGTGCCACCAGCATAGGGTCCTGCGCTGACAGGATTGTACAGCACAGTCAGTGCAGCCTCCACACTGACCCTCATGTCTGTGCTCTCCCTCTTCCTTTCAGGCTGCTCCTCACTCCCCAGTATCTCCAGTGTATGTGACAGGGCAGTTCCTAGGCTAAATTTCACTCAGGCCGAGGTGAAGAAATGTCGCCCTCCCCCCCCCCCCATCCCGTAACATACGGCGCCACAGTGCATCACCATAAACCAAAGCCAAAATATACAAAAAGCTTTACCCCAATGTGCTACGTATAAAACTACTAAATCATAGTCCTACAGTTACCAAATAACACCGCTACACAAACCCAGAATCCCAAGACCACTAAGACCACATATCACCAACACACAGTGACCGAATAATAAAACCACACCATGACCACATATCACCACCATATAGTGACCGGATAATACAAACTGACCATTGCTGAATGCAAACCATTATACTACAACCAATATTACCAGCATACAGTGACCATATAGTGGTGGATACCAGCTGCACACGGGCTCTGCAGACACATAATCGATTACAGTAAAGTTATATCTAGTGACTCACAGGAGACGTCTCTGAAGAGTTGTTCTCTTTCTCTTCTTCTTCTTCATCTGTCCCAGACGCCATGACGACTACTCCCGACTCTTCACTGTAAAATTTACAAAACAAACATCTTAAGACTCCTCAATTTATCAGCATTTCTCTACCAATTCCTATCACTATACAAACACCCCATCTATAGCACCTCATATGGTAGCCATGTAATATGCCCCGTGTAGCCATGTAGTAGCCCCCTGTAGCCAGTGATGCCCCCTGTAGCCAGAAGATGCCCCCTGTAGCCAGTGATGCCCCTCTGTAGCCAGTATATGCCCCCTGTAGCCAGTAGATGCCCCTCTTATAGCCAGTGATGCCCCCCGCAGCCAGCAGATGCCCCCCGCAGCCAGCAGATGCCCCCATAGCCAGTGATGCCCCCATAGCCAGTGATGCCCCTGTAGCCAGTGATGCCCCTTGTAGCCAGTAGATGCCCCTGTAGCCAGTATATGCCCCCTGTAGCCAGTGATGCCCCCCTTGTAGCCAGTAGATGCCCCCCTGTAGCCAGTGATGCCCCCTGCAGCCAGTGATGCCCCCCTTTTAGCCAGTGATGCCCCCTTATAGCCAGTGATGCCCCCCATTGTAGCCAGTGATGCCCCTCTTATAGCCAGTGATGCCCCCTGTAGCCAATGATGCCCCCCTTGTAGCCCATGATGCCTCCCTTGTAGCCAGTGATGCCCCTCTTATAGCCAGTGATGCCCCCCTTGTAGCCAGTGATGCCCCCTTATAGCCAGTGATGCCCCCTTGTAGCCAGTGATGCCCCCCTTGTAGCCAGTGATGCCCCACTTATAGCCAGTGATGCCCTCCTTATAGCCGGTGATGCCCCCCTTATTGCCAGTGATGCCCCCCTTGTAGCCAGTGATGCCCCCATTATAGCCAGTGATGCCCCCTGTAAGTAATTATAAAATAACAAAAAATTACTTACCAGACCTCGGTCCGCGCGTCCAGCTCCGGAAGCTGCTGAGCGGTGTAAGCGGCGTGACGTCACCACGCTGCTTACACTGCACGCAGCTCCCAGGGATCTCCTCGGCGGCAGAGCTGCCAGCCGAGGAGATCGAGCGTCACAGGGGGCGCGGTGTAAGCCGTGCGCCCCCTGCGACGCTGATACAGGGGGGGGAGTCAGGACGGGAACGATCCGTCCCGCCTCCTCCCCTGTACTGGCAGCTGCTGGCTCTGCGCGGTTGTTATAAAACAGCCGCGCAGAGTCAGGGGCGCTCCTCCGGGCGGGCGGCGGCGGCGCCCCCCTCGGGTGAGCGGAGCCTCGGCGCCCCGGGCGGTCGCACGCCCTGCCCGCCCCTAGGAACGGCCCTGGTATGTGACCTCCCAGCTCCACCATAGAGAGCTCAGAAATAGCAGATGTGTACAGATATACACTACCAGACAGAAGCTCCAGCCAGGCCTGCAGTGTGAGGATCAGACATCTCACACATGTGACTACATGAATTCCTTAGTAATAGTTAACCCATATGCCATAAACAGCTTATACTATCTACTGTATACAGTGTGAGGGGAGTGTGTCCCCATCCTGTGTGGTGTGAGGGGATATCCCGGCTGGTACTTCACTGAGGCTGGAGACACGTTTCCTCAAGTGCTACCACGGAGAGAAAGAGGAAGGGCTGACAGGACCTTATATCTAGTCCTAAACCCCACCATCCTAACAGTAGCATCCTACCCTTCTGCCTACTCCTCCCCCTAACAGCACAACTACCCCCACAGCTCATAGGAACATGCAGACACTATAAATTACACTCTCAACAACATGTCCCCTTCTGCTCAAAGCTCATAACATTAAAACATTAAGCATACCTACTCCATCTGCTTAGATCCATACAGCTATAATGACAGGAACTAAAAGACTATAAAAGGCGCTCTAGGTCCCCCCCCTACCAAAGTCATGTCCCCCCTTTGCTTAAGCTCCAGGGGGGAGGGGGGGGGGTTCTTGACTGCAGCAGCCAGTCAGTAGATGCAATGGTGGCATTCCCATCTTTAAAGGGAATCTGTCACCAATTTTTTTTTACTTATTAAATCAAGACCCTGATCCATATTCTTTTCTTCTTAGCCATTTTTATTTTCTGATTGTAGATTTCTCAATTCAGTCATCTATATATGATTGTGGGGACAGCATTCTTGCTTGCACTGCTTTAACAGTCAGAGATACTTTACAGCAGCTTCATGCACATAGGAGCCTTAAGACTGACTCAGTCCCATTGACTTCTATAGGAGCGTTTTCTAGACATGATCTATGACCTGGGAAGAAATCAGTGTGCAGGGAGGGGGAGAGGGCGAACTGTGACTATCTCCTACTTTGACTGGTGGATCCTGTGTTATCTATTCACATAGGTGTCACCATTCAGTGTAACCCTACTTGTGCTGATAATGAGCAGACTACTGGAAATATTTCTGTACAGAACAGGAAGTATCAGACTATTATTGGGACTAGTGGTCAAAGTGAAAAATGCAGGACTTAAGAAATATTAAATATTGATAGTGATATGGAAAATTAAAAAAAAAAATAACCAACATTTTTTAAAAAATATGTTTAACATAAAAACATGAGTTAAACAATAAGTCATTTTTTGATGACACATTCCCTTTAAGAAGAAAGGAGGAAACAGAAGGCTGTGACCAACACTGCAATGCAGGTTAGGGGAAAAGTATAAATTTGATTATGTAAAATTGGCCTTATTATGCTAATAAGAAAATAAAAAAGAGGTGGAAAACTCCTTTACTTGCTGATGAGATTTAATAGGTCTTGCAATAAAGAGGACTGGGTGGAGCTAGTGGAAATGAACCCAATTGTCAATTGAACTTGGTTAATTGGTTGATTTAGTAGCTCAGGGAGCAGTTACGTTAAGGCCTCGTTCACACGGCTTATTTTGCCGCGGATTGGCGCCGTACTGCGCGCCGGATTTGCGCTGCAGTATGGCGCCAATCCGTCGGTGTCATTACGGTAATCCACTGCTCTCATAGAGAACAGTGGATTCCGTCGCTCCTCCCCGCTCGGCGAATCCGCCGCAGGGGGAGATAAGTGACATGCACATTATTTACGGCGCGTACGCGCCGTAAACAGTGCATTGTCTATGGGGGCGGGGAGCGGTGCCCCCGCCGCGCTCCGGCCCCGTCCCGCCCCTTATTCACGGCGGATTTGTGAGCACACAAATCCGTCGGGAATAAGCCGTGTGAACACGGTCTTACACCCAGGGCCAAGTAAAGCTGAACAGCATTTTTTCACCAATAAATAAAGTTGTCATTAAAAAACAGTAATTTGCCTTAACTTGGGCTGTTTACTATCTAAAGTAGTTAAATGATCTGAAAGATTTAAATGTAACAAATATACAAAAAATAGAAGAAATTATGAATACTGTTTCACAGCTCTGTAGGTGGGGGTCTGACCTCTGTGGCCCTCACCTATCCTGAAAAGCGAGGTTGCTGACCCTCCACCTACCTGGTTTGTGGAAACAGTGAAGCACAGCAAGCTACAATGTTTCTACACATTGAGAGTTATGCAGCCAGCAGTGTCTCACCATGCAGGAAAGGGTTTGAAGTCCCGTGGTCTGAAAATAGGAATGGGTCACAGAGAGGGGACTAATACGTCTTTGACATTTATGACATGTATATACCATAAATGTCTGAAATGGGGATAACCATTCAAGGATGCTGCAGTGAAAAAAATATATCAATTTAAAATGTTTCAGTTTTTAATTTTTGTTCTCTTAATTCTGTGTATTCACTTCCCCAATGAAAACTATGGGGATTACAGGAAGAGCCAAGTGCTTGCTGTTTGGTTCTTTCTCTGAGTCCCAAAGATGTTAATTGCATGAAATGCAATAAGGTTATTAGCTGCTCCGAGTCAGTGGACCATGGTCTCAGGTCACCAAGTCTCCATTCTCTCGATGGGTGATAAGTGTGACTAAAAGTTTCAACCCCAAAGAAATCATACATGTATGGCATAAAGAGTCATTTTTATAGCAAAGATAGTCACGTCTTTGTCTGTTTTGTCATATCTTCACTTTCTAGATCTGAATAACATAATAACATTGGGGAAGATTTATTGTAGGTGAAGTTGTATTGTACTTATCAATCAGCTAAGAATTTTTGCAGCTTCCTTTGAATTTTGTCTTATTGTTTAAGGAAAGAATGTTTTCTTAATTAAAGAGAAAGTATGAGATTCGCTGTTCATATATATCTGAAGTATTTAACAATTTTAGACAAACTAAAAAAAGGCTTGGAAAACTTGAGATGTGGTCTCTAACCTATATTAGAGCGAGGGCCAGTCAAAACAGACCAGGTTAATGGTCACCATATACCGGACATTAACAATGTATCTTTACTTTAAATAGTGTTATGTAATGAGACTTTTTAAGGACTGTTGGGAATAAACTGCTATCAAGTTGGGTTGCTGCATATGTTAGATGTGTAGATAGATAGATAGCTAGCTAGCTAGATAGATAGATAGATAGATAGATAGATAGATAGATAGATAGATAGATAGATAGATAGACAGACGACTGCAAACTATGTATATAAATATCCATCTGCTGCATTGCTTAGTACAGGACACAGTGGAGTGAGTTTGGATGAAATGGCCCTTATACCCTGCTTGGTACCATTCCTGTACAGTACTTTGATGTAGGCGCTGACTGTGAGTGTAGCAGGGGCTACTCTACACTACCCTGGTGAGTGGGTGGTGAGGCATTTTACTCGCTCAGCCCCCACCTCTGGCTGGTGGGTGCAGGCCACAGTATCCTTTTGTCTCTCTCTCTGTATATATGTGATTATATATATATATACACACACAAACACACACATATATACAGAGAGAGAAAGATATATATAGAGTCTTGATTTCTTTCAGTTGTGGTTTTGAAATTGCTCCTGTTTGACTCTCACAAACCTATTACCCCTTTAATGAATTAAATGTATTATGAAAAATTCCCTTTTCCGTGAAAACAATATATTAAAAAGTAATGTGTTTTGTGGACGATTGGGCCTATATTTTATTCATTTATATCTTTTATTTTTGAACAACATAAGATGTATTTACCTACAGTCGACCAACTGAGGCCAAGAGGGACTGCTAAATGTGATTATAGCCTGTACAGTAGAAGCCTATTTACATGAAAAATTCCCCTAGAAGCCATAAATTAGCAATACTGTATGCATGTATGGTTGGAAAGTCACTAAAATTTTTTATATATGAATGATCAATTCAGTAAACAATAATTCATCACTCTTCGCAGGAGCAATGGCATTGCCATCCCTGTACTTTTTAGTAAGAGGGGTTAAATTGTATTTAGTGCCTAATAATACCTAATTTTCTGTATAATATCTCTACACTATCTGTACAGTATCCACTTCCCACATATTTCAGGCATCTGTTTTTGTAGACACCTGAACAACACACAGGCTTTCCCATCTACATTTAGTAAAGAGTTGCCGTATTTCTGCATTCCTAGCATGACGTCTTTCTCCAAGAGAGACCCCAGCATCTGTCTATACATTGGAAAACATCTTGTGTAATGTAATGACTGGGGTACCATCTGGACAAGGTCTTAAACTGAGATTGTGTAAAAAGCCTGTTTCCACTTGTCACAGACTGTACGTGATCCATTCCGGTGTCTGCTTCAATAAAATCTGTGTTTAAAGTGTGTTACACCTGTTAGTCTATTGGCATTTAGAAAAATGTCACTGTCAGTTTGCTTTATGACCTTTTATACTGGGCCTTTTCCAATATTTTATGTTGCGGGTATACCAGGCACGTCTTTAGGGCTAAACGTGCATTTAATGACATTGTCATCCATGTGAGTTTATTCTTCAAAATCTAAATGACTAAAGTGTGGTTTGTCCATTAGCTTTAAATGTAAAAGTCCTCTGTATGTGTAGTTGATGTATTTCTAACATGTATACTCCATGTTAAAAATTAACTGAAAACTAATATAACACCAATAAAACTTATGTTTCAAAAAAAAAAAAATTAACTGAAATATATAATCATTCATCGTTTTAATAACTGTAAGGAAAGCAATACCCCATCTGCCCCCGGCAGTGGCAGTTTTGTAATTTAAAGGGAATGTATCATCAGAAAAGTTAAGTTTTTATGTTAACCATATTTTGTCTAAAAATATTAAAAAATGTTTTTATTGTGAGATAATGTATGTTTATAATATTAGTTTGAATGGCATTTGAGACTCTAAATAATTTTAAGGAGAAATACTAGAGCTGCTGCATTTAAAAGGACACCACTGACCACAAAAAATGCTACGAATACATAATAAAACCCACTTTGTATGTAGCCTTTTTTTTATAGTTTACTATAGATTTTACAGTAACCTCTGGCAACAGTGTTTTTCATATGAAAACAATGTTAAAAATGGCATGAAAAATGCTGCAAACTGCAGTGTGCTAGTTATATATACATACATATATATACATACAGTATCTCACAAAAGTCAGTACATCCCTCAATTTTTTCTAAATATTTTATTAAATCTTTGTATGAGACAGCACTAATAATATGACATTTTGATACCATGTAAAGTAGACAGTGTACAGCTTGTATAACAGTGGAAATTCTGTGTGCCCTCAAAATAACTCAACACAGCCATCAATGTCTAAACCACTGGCAACAAAAGTGATTACACCCCTAAATGAAAATGGAGAAATTGTGCCCAATTTAACATTTTCCTTCCACAGTGTCATGTAACTCACAAATCTTACAAGGTCTCTGGTGTGAATGGGGAGCAGGTATGTTAAATTTGGTGTTATTGCTTCCACGCTTTCTCATATTGGTCACTGGAAGTTCTGCATGGCATCTCATGGCAAAGAAATGTCCGAGGATCTGAAAAAAAGAATTGTTGCTCTACATAAAGATGCCTAGGCTATAAGAAGATTGCCAACACCCTGAAACTGAACTGCAGCATGGTGGTCGAGACCATACAGTGGTATAACAAGATAGGTTCTATTTACAACAGGTCCCGCCACGGTCAACCAAAGAAGTTGAGTGCACGTGCACAGCCCAAAAACAATATTTGGTTCAGCACCTCCAAAAAACTTTAAATGTGGGTGCACGCTGTGATGGCTGTAATCTAAATGCACATAACAATAACAGCAGCACACTAAAATAGAATACGTTGAAAAAAACTTTCTGCTTAAAAAAAAACACGAAAGTTTTATGAGGTTCTTAGTTCACACTAAGGTTTTTGGTTTGGTTTTTAGCACTCCACCCATCTACACAGACTTTTTAATCAGTGCAGTGTATTTAGTAGCTGGTGCCTTCACATTCTAAAAGGTAGGTCTGGATGGACCACAGAAAAATATAGCGTTAGTGCAACGTAGTGTAGGACCCACCTGCATTTGAGGTCTCGTTGAAGTCGAAGGTGGGCTTAAGCAATTTTGCGCAAAAGTGTGAACTAAGAACCTCATAAAACTTTCGTGTTTTTTTAAGCAGAAAGTTTTTTTCAACGTATTCTATTTTAGTGTGCTGCTGTTATTGTTATGTGCACGTGCACAGCGTCATATTCAGAGATTGTCTTTCCAAAATAGACGTATGAGTGCTGCAGAGGTTAAAGGGGTGTGGGATCAGCCTGTCAGTGCTCAGACCATAAGCTGCACACTGCATCAAATTGGTTAGCATGCCTGTCACCTCAGAAGGAATCCTCTTGTAAAGATAATGCACAAGAAAGGGTGCAAACAGTTTGCTGAAGACAAGCAGACTAAGGACGTGGATTACTGGAACCATGTCCTGTTGTCTGATGAGACCAAGATAAATTGCTTTGGTACAGATGGTGTTAAGCATGTGTGGCGGCAACCAGGTGAGGAGTACAAAGACAGGTGTGTCTTGCCTACAGTCAAGCATAGTGGTAGGAGTATCATAGTTTTGGGGCTGCATGAGTGTTGCCAGTTGTGGGGAGCTACAGTTCATTGAGCGAACCTTGAATGCCAACATGTATTGTGACATACTGAAGTAGAGCATGATCCCCTTCGTTCAGAAATTGGGTCGAAGGGCGGTATTACAACATGATAACGACCCCCAAGAACACCTCCAAGACCACCACTGCCTTGCTAAAGAAAATGAGGGTAAAGGTGCTGGACTGGTCAAGCATGTCTCCAGACGAAAACCATATTGACCATCTGTGAGGCATCCTAAACGGAAGGTGGTGAAGCGCAACGTTTCTAACATCCACCAGCTCCGTGATGTCGTCATGGAGGAGTGGAAGAGGATTCCAGTGGCTGCAACCTGTGAAGCTCTAGTCACCTCCATGCCCAAGAGAGTTAAGGCAGTGCTAGAAAATAATGGTGGCCACACAAAATATTCACACTTTGGGCACAATTCGTCCATTTTCACTTAGAGGTGTACTCATTTTTGTTGCCAGTGGTTTAACTATTGACGCCTGTGTGTTGAGTTATTTTGCGGGCACACCAAATTTATACTGTTATGCAAGCTGTATACTGACTACTTTACATTGTATCAAAGTGTCATATCTTCAGCGTTGTCCCATGAAAAGGATATAATAAAATATTTACAAAAATATGAGCGGTGTACTCACTTTTGTGAGATACTGTATGCATATGTTTCTAATGCCTTAGTTTGTCTAAGAGCCCTGACAGTCTAAGAGCTATTGGACAGGTAGTTTGAAATTTCTATCATATTCCATGAACAATATCAAAATATCCACTATATAGGAAACGCTGTCTGTTACTATATGAAACACATTTGTGTCCATTTTCCATAAAATTCTATGTAAAAGAAAAAAATATGGATACTTTTGCTTCAGTTTGTTGATTTGTTGTTTTTTTTGTGTTTTTTTTTTGCCGATCCAAAAGTTGTCTGCCCACGTGCAGAAAAATGTACAGATAGATATAACAGATTTTAAAGAGGATACAAATTGATACCCACCTGTTTATATCAGTTTTCCAATGTAAAAATAAAATATGGACACTTTTGTTTCCATTTGCATTAGTTTATTTGCATCAGAAATGGATCCATTTTTTATGTCTGCAACTTGTCTGCACATGTACAGAAAAAATAACCGGATCAGTATAATGGATGTGAAGACAGATGCAGATACCCATCGGTTTGTATCCATTTTCAATTGACTTCACAGTAGAAATAAAATAGAAGGGTTCTTTCCGTCATATTTCCTTTTTTTCGCCAAAACAATCGCACAGCATGCTGCACTACTTTTTACATAGAAAAAAGCAAATGTGACGGAACCAAACTGAAAGCTCAAATACTGCACTAAATAGAATAGAGCAATGGAAAGCCAAACGGAGACGTGAGCCAAGCCTAGTGGTGACTTGCATTCCTCTGAAGCAGGCAATGGACATAACTACTGGCTGCATCTGCGACACTTTCTCCCTGTTCGCAGCCTTTTTTGATTACTCAGAACTGGAGCTGACACATTTTATAGCACGAAGGAGACATTTGTTTTTTAGGTGAATTTAGCAGGTAGTTTATGTGAATAAACTGTTAGGCAACAAGAAGGCACCGGGAAAGTCAAGTAAACGAGGAGTTAAAATGGAAATTCACATCACATACTGCAGCAGATTTTCAGGGCATGACTTCATGTGCTCCAGACTTTAAACTTTCCGAGGATGGGTGAATCTGCCACTGAGATCTTAATGTGCAGACGTTTCCCTCTGAATTTTCAGGACCCATCATCCGAGCGGCCAATTAGTGTCAGTTTTATTGGTAGTTTTGTAATGCGGACGCTTGCCCACCAGGGAGGATACAGAAAGCACATTATTTCACGTAGCCCAGTTGGTGCCTGTCACAGAGTAATGACTTTCAGTCTCTACCAAGCAGAGGCAAATGCACAGATAAATCCCAGGGCCAATTTCTGGGCAGCGTCCTGACCCCAATGCACCTGTCTCTTAAATCCCAAAGACTCAGAGAGTCTGGCTCCCTGCCTGCAGGCCATGTCGGTATTACCTGCTCACTCATTCCCAGGGCCGTCTTCACTATGCTGCTGTACCACAGAAAATATTATACTCTAATTCATGTGAATGTCAAGCTCTTGTTGAGGGAAGATGCTGTCTTCTCCGTAGGCAGTTTCTGATAAGAAGTCCTTTAGCACACAGGTATGAGGCGCACATGTTTTATATTTATTATACACCTTTGAGATATAACGTTAGAAAGCTTCATATGTTGATGAATTGGTAAAATCTGATGCATTTACAGATAGTAACTCACATCATATTATAGAAGAACAAGAACCATATCTGTGAGTAGATGTGCATTTGATGTACAGGCCTTATCTCCCTTTTGGCCCAACTTAAATTTGTTGTGCTAGAAAATCCAGGGCTATATGACATGATAGCATGCATCACGAAATGTGTCACTTTTAAGGGGATTTTCCTAACTAAAATCAGATTGAAGCCAATGGTCACGATCTACATGGTGCTCTAGTAGGGGCAGTGGTTGTGGTCTTTACATATATATTTACAAGTGTTAAATGTAGTTGTATTAAATGATGGCCTGTTAATGGTTTGAGAACCTAAGTGGCGAAACACTTAGGGCGACATGTATGAAAGGGTTTTTCCACCCTTTTTCTGGCATACAATGTACCTAACTGAGCCGGCTATGATGTCTAATGCGCCTAATGTATGTGTTATGCGCATTGTTCGTAAGACTCAACACTTTCAAATGTTCTGGGGGTGTTATGGAGGTGTGTCATACTACATTCGTAAGATTGGACAGATACATGAATGTGGTTCGGAAAAACTAGGCGCATTATTGCTCCAACAGGCAGACCTATGTGAATGTGGTCTGCCTGAGCCTGAGGAGTCGAAGTGAAGCCAGATTTGCTGTCCCTTATTTCTCAACTTACACAAGTACATTAATAAAAAGTAATTTATTATAATTATCAAACTGCATAAAATGTAATTATTTAAATTTAATGAAAAATGTGATCACATAAAATTAATATAAAAATATATAATATCCCAAAAATATAAAAATATCTCCTATAAAAAGTATTTAAAATTCATAGAATCTAAAACTAATTTTACATTATGTAACCCACTGATGATGTTGTTCACATTTTTATATTTAAAATTTTTACTACATTAAATTTTACATTTATTTTTGCTGCTCTCACCCTTTATTCTACATACAGCAAGAGCCAGCACAGCACAGGTCTTGCTGGGACCTGTGATCCTCCAAGCAAGCTCAGTACCATAATTTTTATTCACTCACATGCTATTCTAATGAGTTTTCTCTTATTTCCGCTTGTCTATAACCTTAATACATGTTAGGCGCATTACTTATGTGCCTAAGTTCCGTAATGTGCCTAACACATAGACGAGGCGCATCGAACTGTAAACCATTTATGAATGCACAAAAAACACTTTCATACATCATGCGCATTATACACTGAAAATGAGACTTGGCTATTCACTTCGACGCGCCTTCCTTCATACATGTCGCCCTTCGTCTGAAATAAATTCTATAGATAAGCTGGATATGAGCCTCTGTTCTCCATCTAGCAGCACCCAGATTTTCCTTGTTTTGTTCTGTCCTCTTGATATAGAATGGGTAGATTGTGGCAATAAAGGGCTGTGCACAACAGCATAGTTGGGGGGATGTATAGGCAGCCCACCCCAGGCTGAACTTTCACATGAAGTCAGAGTTTCTTATTAGGTGTTTTTTTGGGTGTTTCTTGTTGGGCACTCTTTGTTGGGTGCTGATACCCTGTCAGCCCTAGTGAAGGCCAGAAACCATCCCCAGCTAAGGATCCCTCCACCCCAGCAGCAGAGGGTGTGCAACCAGTCTATTTTGCCTCAGCACCCTCAGTGGGGTGGAGTGCCCCAGGCAGCAAATCCTCTAGCTATGTCACTGGATGTATATGGTCAGCAACAATGTATAGGCTGACCATTGGTATTAGGAAGAATAATAAAAAAAAAGATTCTCGACTCCATAATACTTCTACAAAACATTTGGTCAAGAAGAATGTGACCCTAGATTTAGCTTTGCTACATCTGAAAATAAATGTTAGATCTGGATTACCAAATTCTCTACAAATTTTGGCTGATTAGTTACTGGCAAGTTATAGAGCACCAGCACTGCCTGTAGCTCCACATCATGGGCTAAGCTTAATACATTTCACTCACTACTTTTTAAGTTACTGACCAGTTCCGCCTGACAGAGTTTATTTCCGAGGATCAGTACTTAGAGCATATCTGGGCACTGTGGCAATTTCTGCTAACAAGGAGAATAAAATGGTAAAAGTTTAAAGACATTATTACTCGCACCGAAGCAATCACATAGCGCGCTATTCATTATGTCACTTAGTGATCCATCTGTTTTTTGTCTGCAAAGCGCACAGATTGAAATTGGACAAGGCTGAAGAACGAAGGCTTGCTGCTGATTTATTGCAGGGATTTGTTCAGGAGGCAGCTGCAATGATATTATTATATTGATATTTCCTAAGTATTTATTGCAGGATCACAGTAGATGAAAATTGGCCTGTCTATATAGATTTACAAATATAAAAAGTTTTAATTATTTAAGTTACTACTCCAAGGCACCCACCAATGGCTGTGAATCAGTCAAGTAATTAACTTGTAGTTACTATGTATATCAGTTGACCTGTTGCATGAAGAAAAAGATCATAAAAGTAGTGTTATATGGAAGACATTGGGTACTATATTTCCATCATCTATTTGCCCAAAATAAACTATTTTCACTATGCCTGTAATTTCTCCAAAATATAAGGTCAATATGTTCCCTTGTGAAAGTAAAGAAGAATGTAAAATCTTTGGTAAAAACAAAGGGTGGCCCAATAAGACCTATACTCCTGGGTTCATTGCTTGACAAAATTTAGAAGAACGTCTTAAGACAGTAGCTTGGGTTAAACAATGGCAAGTCTAGGACTTGTAGTGAAACCTAATACCTAGTGGTATATGGCAGTGCTAATTTAAAACTTTAGGGAACTACAAGAAACATTTGCTTCAAGTACGAGCCGTTTCTCTTCTATGCTACCCTTTATTGGCGTCCCTGGTTTTTAATCCGGTTGAGCTCCAGAGTGAGTTCACCCTATAACGGCCACAACTATAGGAGTTTACGGTTAATTTAATCTCAACATGGTTTTTGGTGAACTTACTCTCATTGCACTACAATTATATAAGCAAGTTTTTCACTAGACCAATAATATTATTGCGCTGGTACAAGGGAATAGAACAGGGTGGAGAACAAGCAAGAGGTTCTGTGAAAGACCAATCATACCATCTAAATGATACCTTGAAACCAAGAAAAAATATGCAAACACTATTCAATTTATGATGAAACCCTAAGCTCACTACTAGCTCATGCTTTGGTAACATGTTTTTTTTTTTACCAGGCATGCTTTAAAATGCCTATTTTTTTGCATATAGACATACATACTAATTTTCTGTGACCAGGTTTGTATATTAAAGAAGACCTGACATTTCCATATTCAAGTGAAATAACGATTCTGGAGCATCTTCCCGTATAACTCTGTGTTGTGCTGTTCCCCTGTTATTCCTTCTAGAAATCTATTACTGTATCTGTCAGAGGGGTGTTACCATTCCAGTTTTCATAAGAGTGTGACCATACACACAATGACTGTCAGCACTCATTGAACAATGTTAGGCCATGTTCACACGGCTTATTCTGGTACAGATTGGAGCCGTACTGCACGCTGTATTTGCGCTGCAGTACGACTCCAATCCATCCCAGTAACTACGGTAATCCACAGTTCTCATAGAGAACTATGGATTCCGTCTCTGCTAACCACTCGACGAATCCGCCGGGCGGCGTACGCGCCGTAGATAATGACAGTCCATGGGGCCGGTGAGCTGCCGGCCCCCCGTCCCCGCTGCACGGCTGCCGGCGTAATTGCGGCGCGAAATCCGTCCCCGCAATTACGCCGGCAATCAGCAGTGTGAACCGGGCCTTAGTTCAGAAATGTTATTTCACGGAAAGCAAAGTATTTACTAAAACAGACATGAGATGTCCGACTCCTCTTTAAAAGGGTTGTCGCTCGATGGCTCCTTATTTTAAAGGTGTTCACTGGGGAAAGGTATTTACCTTATCATCAAATAAAACATTACATGTGCTGTAAATGCAATAAAAGAACCAGACACTGGGTAGGTGTGTAATAAAATCCACGCTTCAACTGTAGGTGTCTTTTTATGACTTTATCACTATGTAGGTTATCTTAGGGTTATTACTATAACCTTTCTGCAGATCAGTCTTTTGCATTTTAATTCCTTTTTTTTACCCCTAATACAACCCATGGCAGGAGTACCTGAAAACCCGGAGAAGATGCATACAATCCCAGAGTGGATTATAATGTCTTCGACACTCCATTTCATAAGGGATGCCCATTGGAGGTTCAAACCTTATTCCATATATTTGATACCAACAGTACTTCTCTAGTAACGTTTCAAATGCTTTATTTTTCATATATTAAACACAACATTTTTTTTTCCTTTATGAAAACATGAATTCTACTCTGACTATAAAATATTCTTAAATTACGGATTACTTTATCAAGAATGTTGTAAAATTACGGATTCCTGTGTCGGACATTTTGGTCCTTAACGGACCCTTTTCACCTAGATACTTTATAACCACTTTGCTCTTTCTTGAGAGTCTATTGTACTTAACTTTTTCATGTATCCCCCTGGTTGAAACTCAGAGTTCAGAGAATATAGAAACGTGCCATTGATATGTTCCAGGATCTGTGATGATGTCACATGGAGGGAGTCATGTGATGCTACTCAGTGTATGCAGATTTCTGCTGTACTGGTTGTGATCACTGCTGGATGAGCTGAAGCAGAACTGTGTATGTGTGTTATATGTGCCTGCAGCCGTGCTAATGTGCATGTAGCAGAGCCTTATGTGTTTAATGTGTATGTAGCTGAGCTGTGTGTGTAATGTGGCCAATTACATGGACAGCTCTACTTAGCTAATTACAGGGACAGCCCTAACTGGCTAATTACTGGGGACAATAATTTCATACATCGTGGCACCAAGTCCTCTAGTTGCTGCTCTTTGCTATGGCTGTCTGTCTTGGTTAATGAAAGGGCATAACTTACTTACTTGTTACATTCCCTACCCTAGACTTATACTTGAGTCAATAAGTTTTCACAGTTCACAGTTTTTGTGGTAAAATTAGGTGTCCCGGCTTATATTCGGTTCGGCTCATACTCGATTACATATATACACACAATATATAAATTTATAATATTAATATATATATATAATATATATATATATATAATATTATATATATATATATATATATATATTTATATGTTCTTACATGACCCTTTTTTTTTAAATTACATATCTAATGAAAGTTATATTTTACTCTATGATAAAGTAGGTACCTTGCCGCAGTGAAAATCATATAAGCAGGATTCAGCTGTATCACTAATAGTTGTCCAGGAGACTATGATTGCTTATTAAGAGTTGCCAAATGAGTTTGTCATAGAAATGTAAAATAGTTGAATGGGTTTTTTTGAGAAATGACTCTGGCACATTTCCTCTTCTACCTTCTTATAACATGGCTCCATTGAACTTCCTGACCTATGAGTAGTCATTCATTCTGTCCTCAGGTGACTGCTGGTAGAGGAGTTTACTGCTACCACAGGGGTCAACAAAATGTTATTTCCTCACATCTCCCGGCACAGCATAACCAGTCCGCTACCCTGCACTACGTTTCATCTTACAGTATGATAAGTGTTCTTTACTTCAAAGGCAGTTCACAGCATCTGCAGCTGCATAAACAGTTTTCTTATCTAGCGCATGGCTCATACTTTATAATAACATGCATTACTTCCTATTATCGGAGCTAAGATAAGATATCATCGAATAGAAAGTAATGCATGCCATACAGTGGCAGATTGAATAGACCATAGGCCCTGGGCTATTTTCCAAAGTTGCCCCATCCCCCTTCCTCACTTCCTATTTGTCACAGCATATCTATAGTTAACTCCACCTTTCTGTGCTAGTAGCTTTCATTTTGATAACATAGTATGCCCTTGTTCTTGTATGAATATGTTTGACAACTTGCTGTTATTATTCACCTTGTCAAGATGTTGTGTCCCTACACATTGACATTGTCCAATCATCACTCCCAGTATGAGATTGTGTATGGACATGTCCTCTTGACAAGTGGATCGTTGTCTATTCATCTAGGGCTACACAGACTTTACATAGCGCTAAGTGATTTAGTAACAGCTCCAGGCTCTAAGATTACATCCAACTTAATGTATGACTCTGTACTGCAGCCGTAGCGCCATTGTCCGGATCAGTTATGCTAGAAAAAGTTTCTATTCAGCCCAAGCTATATTTATACAGTTTCAGGAGGATTAATAGATGAACTGCAAGTTCGAAAAAAACGATGAACAAGCTTTGTTATCTCATGGAAACCAACAGGTTGTTTAGAAATGCAGTGACTCTCTAAAGAACACCAAAATGACTCGTCCTGAATGCTGAAGAGTCTGATTCTGAGACATATTGGGGCTCCTTGCTTCTGAAGCAACACAGATAAGTTCAGACCCCTAATTGTTTATGCACTAGACCAAGCATCTAAATATATGTATACCCCAGACCAGACCCATAAAATTATTTAGGACCCAGACCACATCCTATATTTATCTAGACCCCAGATCAGACACTTAAATTTAGACCCCTACATTTATTCGGACCCCATACCAGAATACTATATTAATTTAAATCCCAGACCAGGCCCATAAAAATATTTAGTTCAAGGACCACACCTCTAATTTAATTCAGACTATTAAAGTAATTCAGATCCCAGACCAGACTCTTACATTAAAGCGGTTGTCCACTTCTTAAAAAAACTAATATATTGCTCCTCAGGCCCTATTAAGAACAAAACCTTCTACTCGCCTTCCCTCGACCTCCAATTCCTGGGCTGCTTCTCTTCGGTCTGTTGGTGTCATTTTTGTACTTCTAAATGGGGACATCACCACAGTGATTGGTAGTGAATAACTGCAGTGGCCACAGGCCTCTAGTTACAACACTGTTCGAAACAGAAGACCAGAGAGATGCGGCACTGGAACCGAGGACCAGAAGAATGTGGGTATAGATTTTTTTTTTTTCCAAAGGGGCCAGGAGAATTGTATATTGACCACACCCATACATTAATTTAGACCCCAAACCAGACCCCAAAATTAATTGTGTAGAAAAAAAAGAAACGCTTCCTAGTTTATAGCAATAAGCAAAGGGGGAAAAGTTCTTCAAACTCACCCTTCTCAATTGTGCTTTAGACGGCACAACTCCCTGGTAAGACAAGTTCCACTATCCAGATCGTTCCTCTTGGAGGTTGCAGCAGGTCCCATGCCCAGAACCTCGAAATCAATCAGCGTTGGTATTCACAGTGGAAAAGCAAGTTCCTGCTGCCGAAACCACAGCAAACAGTACCTAATTTTAGGCAAAATTTGGTAAATGCTTAGGGGGCAAACAGTGCGAACCTCCTTTAAAGATAAAGGTATTTTATTTGAGTAGACGAACAACACTTTTTGTGCCTTCTGCACTTCATCAGGTTCATCAAAATTAATTGTGTTGCATAGTTGTGTGCACTGTGGCCACTGCACACAATGTCCTTATGCTGTCTTTCATCAGGTCCTTGATTGCCTGGTAGGGCAGGTGACTCAGGAGTGCCAGCATCAGTGTGGTCCACAGCACCATCGATAAGAAAAAGCCTGGTAGAGTGCATTGCCAATCCACACCTGACTATCAGTGCCATGTCTGTAAAGTCAAATCTATCATACAACAAATCCTGTTGGATCCAATTAATTTCAAATGGGTTCCTCTGGTTTCCATTTTTCTTTCTTTTTAAAGGAAAATATAGCAGACAACACTATAAAGCCTCTGAACAAGCAATGGATATCCAACATATTGGACCCCAATGGTTGTATGAACTGAGCCAAAGATGTTACTTCCTTGGTGGAAACATGGGCATCTGTCGAAGGCTATAATAAATGGTTGGATTTTTATTTAGGAGACAGTGGCTGAGTCAGTAAGGCGCTTGGTAAGAGATAAAAGGTAATGTGTGCGAATGAAGGATAATAGAATGTGAAGGGTAAAAAAAAAAATCGATAAAAATAAAAGAATGCAGGTCAAAGTTGTGAAATAAATGTCATTATGATTAAGGCCCACAAGCACTCCGAGGGTTAATAGAGAAGATACCAGTTTTGGTGAACTTTCCATTGCAGCCTCACAGAGAGAACTATTACTGGCTCCAGGGTACTTGGTGAATGAATAAGAAGAGCAGCTGGTGATGTATAGACCATTAACTTATCATTTAATGCTGGGTAGTCATGGAACAGCAGAAATCATGGGAGAGCAGTTATGGATGAGCTGTGTGTTTAAATCTGAAGTTAAGAGCTGTAGACTTTATACTGCGGAGGATACTGTACATGTCTGAGTAGGCTGCACATTAGTTTTTGTTGCTGTAGCCTGCTCAATTCCCAGACAGACGGCTGAGGACAACACTACAGGATGCTTGTGAGGGAAATTATTTAGTCCAACAAAATGTTTCCTGGGTGTAATGTGACTTAATAATAAGAAAACAGATAGTGAGGTTTTGTGAGCTACACACTAACCATTCCAGATACGTGAATAGCTTCCATAACCCACTGTACTGAGTGCCCGCCAGTCTTAGAAAGCCTTACCATATTAAATCAACTGTTAGGACTACCGAGCTTTACTTCTGGGCTTGTAAATAGGCTTCAAAACAAGTATCCTCATTTTACATTAAAGGGGTTGTCTCACTACAAAGATTGATTTTTATGTTAAAGATCTTGCAGAAACAAGTCACTTTGCAATATTTGTCCATTAACCGTATCCTACCTGTTCTGAGATATCTCATCTTGTATGGGCTGCATCAGCTCCTCAGGTCGCTATAGCTACAGACCTGTTTGCTCTATCATGATAGACTGTCAGCATTGGTTGCCATAGCTACAGACCTGGCTTCTACTGCAGCCTAGTAGAAGCCAGTAAACATGCCCTTGAATTCAAAATGAAACCAAGAAAACAGGACTGAGGTAAGATGAATCAATGTAATGAGACAACCCCTTTAAATACATTCACGTAAATGCTATCAACCTCTGCTATATAGATGTAGGACAGGGCTGGAGAACGTCAGGCCCACAGGCTGTCTAGATCCTGCAAAATCAATAGGTCTGCCCTGCTTTCGATATCCCTGAATCAGCAACAAGTGCCAGGAGCTTTGGAGACTAGCGCATGCGCCGATCATGCTGACGCTGTTCCCTACCAATCAGGGGCGTAACTAGAGAAGCCAGGGCCCCAAAGCAAACTTTTGGATGGGCCCCCCCCCCTGCCCACCTCCCTGACCACGAACATTTACCATACATATCGCCATCATACTGCTACCAAACAAATCCCACTATACTAAGACCAACATTACCAATAACACTACTACATGAGGTCCTGATTATACCGCCAGAACATGACCACAAATTACCACCACATAGTGACTGAATGATACCTCTACACTATTACTGATCAGTACACAAAGACCAATAGTAACGCCATATAGTGACCATATAGTGGTATATACCAGTGTACACAGGCTCTGCAGACTGTATATTACCTCCATACAGTGAACATATAGTGGTAGACACCAGTGTACACAGGCTCTGCAGACTGTATATTACCTCCATACAGTGACCATATAGTGTTAGCTACCAGGTACACAGGTGCTTTGCAAATAGTTTACTTACATTTAGGGCCTCACAGGTGGCGTCTTGTCTGAGGAGTCGTTCACTTTCTCTTTTCTTCTCTATTCGGTCCAGACCTCCATGATGACTTCCTCCGTCCACCACTCGTCCCTGTAGAATTTACAACACAAACACCTGAGACTCCTCACTTTTTTAAATAATTTTCCCAAGTGAGTGCCCCCTCCCCTCATATACAAACTCCCCATTTATAATGGCCCAAATGGTAAGAATTACCCCCTGGTAATTATGGGGCTCCCCCAGTCGGTATGTAGGTACAACGGGGCCCCCGGGCAGGAGCTAGGTAGCTTAGTACCCACGGGCGGTAGCTAGGTAGCTTAGTACCCACCGGGCAGTAGCTAGGTAGCTTGAGGAGATGTAGGCAGCTTCGGGCCCCCGGGCAGTAGCTTAGGGTTCCTATGTAGGTAGAATGGGGGCCCCCTGTAGCTTAGGCCACCCCTGTAGGTAGAATAGGGCCCTCTGTAGATTAGTGCCCCATTGTAGGCAGAAAAGTCCCCCCCCTGTAGATTAGGGTCCCCTTGTAGGCAGAATAGTTCCCCCCCTGTAGATTAGTGCCCCCTTGTAGGCAGAATAGTCCCCTCCCCCTGTAGATTAGAGCCCCCTTGTAGGCAGAATAGCCCCCCCTGTAGATTAGGGCCCCCTGTAGGCAGAATAGTCCCCCCTGTAGGCAGAATAGTTCCCCCCTGTAGATTAGAGCCCCCTTGTAGGCAGAATAGTTCACCCCCCCCTGTAGATTAGGGCCCCCTTGTAGGCAGAATAGTTCCCCCTATAGATTAGGGCCCCCTTGTAGGCAGAATAGTCCCCCCCCCTTGTAGATTAGGGCCCCCTTGTAGGCAGAATAGTCCCACCCCCCTTGTAGATTAGGGCTCCCTTGTAGGCAGAATAGTCCCCCCCTGTAGATTAGGGCCCCCTTGTAGGCAGAATAGTCCCCCCCGTAGAGTTGGGCCCCCTTGTAGGCAGAATAGTCCCCCCCCTGTAGATTAGGGCCCCCTTGTAGGCAGAATAGTCCTCCCGCTGTAGATTAGGGCCCCCTGTAGGCAGAATAGTTCCCCCTGTAGATTAGAGACCCCTTGTAGGCAGAATAGTCCCCCCTGTAGATTAGGGCCCCCTGTAGGCAGAATAGTCCCCCCTGTAGATTAGAGACCCCCTGTAGGCATAGTTCTCCCCCCCCCCCCCAAGCATTAGGGCTCCCTATAGGCATAGTTCTCCCCCCCCCCTTTAGGGCCCCCTGTAGGTATAGTTCTCCCCCCATTTAAAGCCCCCTGTAGGTATAGTGCTCCCCCCTTCCTTTAGAGCCCCCTGTAGGTATTCTCTCCCACCCCACCCCCTTCCTTTAGAGCCCCCCTGTAGGTATTCTCTCCCACCCCACCCCCTTCCTTTAGAGCCCCCCCTGTAGGTTTTCTCCCACCCCCTTCCTTTAGAGCCCCCCCTGTAGGTATTCTCTCCCCCCCACCCCCTTCCTTTAGAGCCCCCCTGTAGGTATTCACCACCCCGTAGCTCATTACTTACCTGGCCGCGCTCCCCCGACGTCTCCGTCTCCTCCCAGCCCCAAGCCTGCTGCTTTAGGCTTGGGGCTGAGGACAGGAAGCTCGGCAGGCGGCGCGATGATGTCACTTCCGCCGCGCCACCTGCAGAGCGATGTACGGCAGGGGCAGGGAGCGCACAGCTCTCCCTGCCCCGCCGTTCATCTTAATTGTATGCGCGTTGGACGGACGTGCATACAATTAAGAGAGGGCCTCTGTGAAGCAAGGGGGCGGAGCCTGCCGGCGGGCCTAGAGCGGCATCACAGGGGTAGCAGAGGTGGTAGCAGCTGCCGCGGGGCCCACCCAAGCCACTGGGCCCCATAGCAACTGCTACCTCTGCTACCCCTGTAGTTACGCCCCTGCTTCCAATGTTCTATGCAGACGCGGATATCTAAAGCTCCTGGCACTTGTTTGCTGACTCAGAGACATCAAGCGCATCAGTAATGGCTCTAGTCCCTAGCATTTCTCTCCAATATGTTACTGCATATCGGGTGAGAAAGGGGATGCACATCATAGTGCGGGGGTAATGCAGACTTGGGCACATTGAATCTAAACTCAGGGAGGGTATTCAGGTCTTCACGGACAGCTCTCGTCCATGCCGTTTCTGCTTTGATATGCTACTGCATGTCCCGGTAGGTGTGGAGATAACCGCAAGGGCAGAATGGAGACTCAGGAACATTGCATGTAAAGTTGTGGGGTGGCAGGGAGACATCTAGCACTTCAGTTACAACTTTCATCCATGCCTTTTCTCCTCGGACGTGTTATAGCAGGGAGATCGCATGAATAAGATTTGCTGGTGATACACTTGTCCGTTCAGCAATGTGCATCTGTGCTTGTGCTAATCAGGGAGAGAAGCAGTTACAGTCATCACATTAGGGGTTAATTAACTAAATGGCTAAATCTAACAAGCTCATTTTTACATTAATAATTTGGTATGGTCCATGAATGATGTTATAAATATCCAAATGGCCTTTGGCAGGAAAAAGGTTGACTAACCCTGGTGTAGACAATGTATTACAGTAGCATAGTAGGTACCAAAAATCTAAATATGCTGTTGGTACTGATAGGAAACTGATGAAGGCAGGTCTAATAGGACTCTAATCTGACACACGGTGAATTAAGGAATTGCATTTTTCCTCTATTAATGGCCTTTTAAATGTCCATTTAAAGGGATTTTCTCGCTACGAAGATCATAGTTGAAAATGAGGGGACCAAAAATCTAAGCATGTCCGTCCTTCGTTACCATGAGCAAAGTGCTATGGTTTAAGAGAATGGGCTGTTTGTTTAATGCATGGAAACATAGTGAGAGCTTCGGTCGGATTATGCCCAGGTCCCGCCCCCGGTCGTGATTGGGAATGAGCATTCGAGGGAGATGCAGGAAAGAGGTAGCGGACGGGAGCATGCAGCGAGGCGTGTGCACGGACGAGAGAGATTTTTCACTGACAACAAGCAGTGGTAGGTGCGACGTATGAGTGCGGGGAGAGATTTTTTACTGACAGCAAGCAGTGGTAGGTGCGACGTATGCATGTGGGGTAAGATTTTTCATTGACCGCAATCAGCGGTAGGTCCGACGTATGTGTGTGGGGTGAGATTTTTCACTGACAGCGACCAGAGGTCCTGCAGCAGAGAGAGAGATCATGTGCAGTCCCATGCAAACACAAACAGATAAAGCATATAGTTTTGTTCTGCAGATCTGTAGAGGTCAGAAGTGTAATAGTATGCATTATAAAACACTGTCTGAGTGACAGAGGAAAAAAATCACCCATCTTTCCCAGAGTCCTGAATGTCAAATGCCCATTCTATTTCCACTGTAGGTAGAGAGTGTGAGAATTGTAGAGATACACTAGCGAGTTACACTTAGCTTTTCACTTCCAACAACAGCTGAGAACCTTAACCTTCCCCTTGCTCACACAGAATGAATTCTCACGTGCACACTTTGGGGAGTGTCTGCAGAGAGAGAAGATACGCCCATCCATTTCACAAGCTCTGCTTAGCAACAAGTATAAACGGCTGACAAATGGTGAAACGAGAATACCCCTTTAAACGCTTTTTCATTGATGACGTAACTAAAATGACTTTCATCAATAACAACTGCATACTAGATATTAGATTGTCTGTTTTGTATGATTTTTTTGTATAACGTTTATAGCGAAGTATTTACAGTTGTAAGTAAAGGGGTGGTGGTTCAACCACTGAAACACCACTAATTGGTAAAATAAGGGACGCTAGTTCCCTGTTCCCCCCAGGTGCAAAACTATGGCTCAGACAAGTTTGAATGGAATCAAAAAAGAAAAATCCAGCAGCACTAAACCCAACAAGTAAAAATAGGTCATTCTGGCTGCAAAGCTTCCAACCCCTGAAACCTTAGGGCTATCCAGTAACATCCAAAAATATAAATCAAGGAAGCCGCATCCATGATGAAGGATGCAGCTTCATTGATTTACGTTAAGTTTGAATGGAATGGCACTCTGCTATTTTTGTCAAACTATAGACTTTAAATGAAGCGGCTGGATGCTTGATGTCCACTCTATTGAAACTCCTCCTAGCTGACAAGAATATGGGATTGAGGGCCCCTGTTACAGCAATTATAGAGGGTTCCTGTGGTTAGACTGCCAGCACCTGTCCAATGGATAGGTAAAAAAAAAGCTTCGAGTTACTACATCCATTTAAGTAAATTTAAAAGAAGACATTTGGTAAATTATATAATTTTAGGTGCAAGCAGTTACCACTGGGGGGAGCTAACTGGTTTGGATTCATACAACTAGTGTAGGATTCAATAATAAGGTTGCGACTTAATTATTAATTTTGGGTAGACCTTTACATCTTTTTTATGCATTTGGATACCCAATTCTAGTCATCAGTACAGTTAGTTTTCATTTAGGAACTATATTTTTGTATCCCCTGATGAACCCATACTAAATTTTAAAGGGGAAAACACGTCGGGTGTTTTTGATATTTCACTTTGGTTCCACTTAGCGTGTAGTGTTAGGCTATACCCTAGGGATTAGGTGTATTGCGGAGCCGCCCTTTTTGGGGCAATGTCCCCGCATTTAGACAGGCAAGTTTAGGGTGAGGATAGGTACCTTCCACCCTATATATCAGTGTTCAAAATATTTATTCCTGCCATTTCCTTTGAGGATCATCAAACTGTAAGTCCTCTTTTGTGTCCCTTTGGGTTAGTGTTACTAACCGTCTTTGTTTGCAGGGGATATTTTCTATTATTTATGTAATTTTAATGGATATTTCTGAAAGGTTATATTTTAATTGTTTGTTTTTTTTTTGTTTGCAGTGATCTATATATAAATAGCTGTTCAAATCTGTATGCAGGGACCTCCTCTAGTGGCATAAGCAGATAGCTGCTATGCTTGTGTTAGTGAAAGCAGGGAAAGCTCCACAGCTTTTGTGGTAGGTATGCCACTACCTATATACTATGAGGCCCATTTTGCTGAAAATGTCCAAATATGAAGTAGAGGGGAAGAAGAGAGTTTCAAAACTACCTTGGGTATCCTCTAAGTCTAAACACATGAGCGGCTTTGCCGACTACTTACCGTAAATGACAGCCAGAACTCACCTGACTGATCTACAGGGCTTGTAGGATGAGAATTAACATTAATTCAGGATGATTAGATTTTTACTTTCTCCCTTCCCCCTCTTAGAAGTCATAGAATGCATTATAGAGGACACTATGTTACCACAGGGAGGATAGGAAAGTTCTCTATATGCCCGTGTCAGCACAGTCAGGTCGGGAATAAGGTATCTAGCATTCTGTTTGCACCTGTATAAAACTGTCAGAAATGAATGGCCTGGAAAACAAGAGTCACTTTCTTTCAAATGAATCCTACTGTAGATTCTTGTCATAGGCATCATCGACTGAGGCAGTTCGGTGCATGTTGTCTGCTTCCACTTCAGCTTTGTTATAGATTCAGTGTCATGATAATTGAATGGAGCTATAAATGTACAGAACATCTAGGAAGCAGTCACTTGTATTTCTTTTGCACCATTAAAGGGCGTGGAGTAAAGTAGGCCACTAATTTATAATTCTGGTGCCTGCATTACTGTTGTATTATGTGCTTCCAGTTAACAGAAAGAATCAGATAATTGAGCATTGGGTAAGTGACTGCTGACTGTATTAGCATAATGATCACTTCTATCCTCAGATGTTGAAGACGATATTAACCTAAGAGAAAAAACCTAGCTGTATATGAAAATAAACCAGCAGTGCATACATTCACATTGTGTACTATAGTATGCTTATATCTATTGCTTCTTTTATTCCTTAGGAACAGTCTGTAGTCCAGATCTATGCCCACGTGTAAGTGAAAGGATTAAGGGATCATATAGTATCTTTGCATATTCAAAAATCAAAAGGATAATTCCCATACTAGCATAGTCGCCAGAGGCATGTAAATGGTTCCTTTCTACCTTTGAAACTAGGTACATCTACTATACATAAAGTCATGGCCTTACTCGAGTTTGTAAAATGTTATTTAGTATGTATTAGCCCCAGGAAAACAGAATAAAAAGTGATCAAAAACTCTTATGTAACCCCCCAATTATACCAAAAACAACATCAATTCATTCTGCGAATAAAAAACTCTCACACAGCTTTAGGAAAATAAAAAAGTTCTGGCTTAGAATACTCTGACATAAAAGCATATATAATATATATATATATATATATATATATATATATATATATGATTTAAAGTGGCAGTAATAGTTTATGGATGTGAGAAGTGGCTGTAAACATGTTGCGTGGCCTGAAAGTGGGGGGTGCAATATGTAAAAGGGGGGCACAACTTGTAAAAATATTCTGTGACCTGTAGTTCTCCCTAAAGACAAAAATTGTCAAGAATATTTATGTGTTTAGTATGAAAAATACATGTATAATACAGCATCCATAGTTAACTATGGGCCACTACTATTCGTCTATGTGCCCCTTACTCTGCTCTACTTGGATCTGCCACTGAAAAGAATGGGGAGCGCCATCTGTCCATTCTGCACAGAGATTTTTGGAAGTGCATTCTCAAGATGGTTTGGGTCTTAGAGGTGGAACACGCACCCATCAGACAGTTCTGACATATTCTATTGATATGCAATAAAAGTTTAATATGGGAAACATCTTTAAGGTACGTTAATCATAACTTTTGTGGTGTAGGGTTGGTGAGAGCCATGATTACCATGCATTAGAGAAATAAACAACTTTATGATTTCTGAAATAAACTAAAAGATATTGGGCGACATGTAAGAATGAGGCTGTGTCAGTCATATGGCGTCAAAAAGCTGTAGTAGACCTGTTCTATAGATGAACCCAAAAGATAGTCCAGTACCACAAATTAATGAAATAAATATTTGATTAAATAATAGAACAATAGAACACATCAAAATATCATAAAAATGACAATATACACCCAATATCAAATTACACCACCCACCTTGCAAGACCAAAAAAGTACAATATCATAAGTTGGACATAACAATATGGTGTTACACATAAATGTATATAATACTTCACCAAGAGAGTTAAGGTCAGCGGTGGGTGAAGGGTGTAAAGTCCCGACGCACATTTCGCATACGCTTCCTCAAGGGGAATCACCACATTCATGGAAGTAGACACATTTATGATTCCTTGACGCCAAACCTAGACGCATAACTGTTAGAACAGCCAGATCAGGTTAATGGTGGTTCCTGAGCCTGAGTTGTCGTATTGGCTCTACACTGCGCCTGTATGTATGACCTGCAGAAGAACAGCTTCATACATCCTGGTGCATTCTACACTGCCTTAAAGCTATTTAGAACTGGCCTGTCAACGCCAACGTTTATACAGGTCGCCCATTTTGTACTTACATTTCTACAAGACCCTGGGTGTAGCAGGCAGAATGTAAGCAACCACTAGTTACTTTGGTGGTTGCACAATAATATAATGACACAGGACCTGTATTCATTTATTCATTTTCATAAATTTATTTCTAATTATTATTAACATTACAGTTTAATTTAAAAATTGTCACAGAACTTCATGAAGTCGAATTTTAATCTGTTAAGAGAGGCACTTAATCACGATGACTGGGACAAAATCTGCAGAAATAACAGAACAGATAACAAATGGGAGATTTTTGAAAACATCTTAAGTGCCCCCTGTGAGAGGTACGTACCTTATGGAAATAAAATGATTAGAAACAAGAAAAAATGAATGTGGATCAACAGATATGTAAAGGAGGCAATAAATAAAAAGAAAGTGTAAGGGATCGGTCAGGGGTGCACGAGCAGGCACAAACAGAGTGAGGCCCTGACGCTGGTCTCAACCCTAGTCCCTGCCTTTTGGGGGTGCCCGATACCTTAATAGGTTGGCCCCAACCAGAAGACTGAGAGCTACACTAAATAAGTGCAAACATGAGACAAAGACAAACGAGCATGGAACACAGACTAGTCAGACTAGCCAGGTAAATAATGGTCAAGCAAAGCAGTACAAAATCAGGAGGCAGAAGAATAGTAAGAAAACAAGCAAGGTCAGGTAACCAGAAAATCCAACAAGAGAAAGGGCTAGCTATAGGTACAGAAAGAACCCAATATAGCGGGCAAGGATGACTGGTAAAGGAATCCTTTTATAGGGAACCAGAGGACACAGAACAGAGGTGATAGTTGGAACAAAACAGAAGACCGATTGGAAAACAGGTTAACTAGAAGAGTGCTAGAGGATTCCTGGCCACGGGCGTTGGCCAGGAATCAATTAAACATACAGAGAAGGAAGGACCGAGTTCACACTGGTGAATCCAAAGCATTACATTAGAAACCATGGTTTTCGTCGCGACCAGAGTTCGAAGCTGGAGGTCTGTCGGGCACGATCATGACAGAAAGCATTTCAGCTACAGTACTGTACAGTGAAGAGGCACTAAAAAACTATAAGGAAAATAATAAGACAGGAAAGCTGGAGACAGAAAGGCAGATTGCCAAAGAGAGAAGAACTGACCTCAAAATATTTTTAACTATATAAATAGCAAAAAGATTAAAGCTGAAAATGTTGGCCCTTTGAAAAGTAATGAGGGAGGTATTGTAGAAGGCAATGAGGAGAAAGCAAACCTATTAAACAATTTTTTCTCCACTGTATTTACCAAGGATAAATGACCTTACTGTTGATGAACAGAGGGATGAGGTTAACTCTACCTTAGATTTTCTTCTCTAACCCTGTAAGAAGTGCAGCTATGCATTAAGAAGATTAAAATAGACAAACCACCAGGTCCTGATGGTATACACCCCTGTCCTAAGGGAATTAAATAATGTGATAGACAGGCCTCTATTCTTAATATTTATGGATTGTATATTAATAGGGTATGTTCCAAAGGATTGGCGCATAGCAAATGTGGTGCCAATATTCAAAAAGGGGTCAAAAATGGTCCTGGAAATTATAGGCCGGTAAGTTTAACCTCTGTTTTAGGTAAATTGTTTGAAGGTTTTCTAAGCGATGCTACTTGTGTATCTCACTAAAAATAAGTGTATAACTCTGTTCTAGTATTGATTTATGAAGAGTTGGTCCTTTCAAACTGACGTCATCAGCATCTATGAAGAGGTTAGGTCTAGACTGGATTGGGTGAGGCACTGGATGTCATATATCTGGATTCTTTGAAAACATTTGATAATGTGAGATATAAGGTTGGTAAATAAAATGAGAATGCTTGGACTGGGGGAAAATGTTTGCAAGTGGGTAACTAACTGGCTCTTTGATGGAAAACAAAGGATGGTGATTAATAATATATACTCGGGCTGGAGCCCTGTTACTACTGGGGTACTACAGGGGTCAGTATTGGGCACTATTATCTATATTATATTTATTAATGACCTTACAGAAGGATTGAATCCCATTAAATAAATCACTGGTCAGACCACACATGGAATAATGTGTACAGTTTTGGGCACCAATGCTCAAGAAAGACTTTGTATAGCTTGAACAGGTTCAAAGACCGGTAACGAAAATAATAAAATGACTTGACTGCAAAACCCAGAAAGATTAGCAAAATTAGGGTTATTTAGTTTAGAGAAAAGACGGTTTTGTGGTGACCTAATAAATATGTATAAATATATCAAGAGTCAATATAGAGATCTCGCTTAAGATCTATTTATACCCAGGACTGTATCCAGAACAAGGAGGCACCCTCTACGTCTAGAGGAAAGAAAGTTTCCACATAAAAAGGGATTCTTTACTGTAAGAGCAGTGAGACTGTGGAACTCTCTGCAAGAGGAACTTGTCATGGAAAATTCACTAACAGAGTTCAAAAAGGGTCTGGATGCATTTCTAGAGCATAATATTATAAAAAGTTATAGTGACTAGGATTCTGGTGAAGAGTCCAGGGATTTATTCTGATTGCCAGATTGAAGTTGTGAAGGAATTTTTTTCCTAAAATGAGGAAAATCGTCTTTGGATCAACAGGCTGAACTGGATGCACAGCTGTCTTTTTTCAGCCTTACAAACGATGTACTATTTAACTGTGTAACTCATTTAAGAGAACTGAAAATCCCTTTACACATTGTTTCAGGTACTGCAGTATGTACAGTATTATGGTCCCAAGTTTTTTCCTTTTGCTAGAAGAAGAATGGGACCTCCACGAATACCAATATACTTTTATGGATCCCTACTGTACCTACAATTTTGTCTAAAGGCAAAGAGGGTTTGGAACAATTTTGTACTTTTTCTATTGCTTCTATGGAAGAATATGTCAGCAGTACCAGGCTATACAAATATATCATACAGTGCCATACAGGATACCAATGCCTCCATAGCATGGAGTCACTGTGACTTCATGTGCTTCCATACAACCTCTTCCTCTGTCACCTAGGTCTTATAATCGGAAGCTCTTTATTTCTCTTCTTTTTGGAGATAGAACCTGCACCACCAAGTTCAAGTATATTTGGTCATGTCTATAAGCACAGGTTACAAGATCTGTAGCATGTAACAAGAGGACAATGCATTGGATTTGACACATTTAGATTTGAAATTTCACACATTAATACATAGTCTTTCCTTTCCTGTAAACTATGTATTAATATTTCTGTATTTTAGAATGAAAAGGTTATCTCATTAATTGGCACACTCTCCTGCTAGTCTCTCAGCGGTGCATAAGCAGGACAGAATATACAGGTGGGGCTGTTATAATTGAATTTTCCTTAATTATAAAAACCCGCAGCAGCCAAACAATAGCAACACCAGAGCTTTAAAAGAGCATAGAAAACTACACGGCAGCTTGAACAGACATTTTCAATGACTATAGTGAAATCCCATCTTTCCATGCTGACTTTAACATTGAATTTTCTTCTTCAAATAGTGAAGGAAATGCATGCTGAATGATAAAGTGTAGAAACCTTCTATAAAAAGACGCTTGTTTGTACTATAGCTGTACCAAAATTTCCATGTGGCTGCCTGAGAGTTCAGAATTTAGAGTAATCTGTCCCACAGCTAGACTAAATCTGCTAGTTTAAATGGAAGCACATAACGTAACCTGTAAATAGATATGAATGAAGAAATTTATTATTCACAGGGCTGAAGCAGACACAGCTATTTGTCTCTTTTTCTTGTCTTGTAGACACACACATACCGTATATGATAAATGCCATTGGAAATATATATTACTATATCTTTTCATGGGGCAACACTGAAGATATGTCACTTTGATAGAATGTAAAGTAGTCTGTGTGCAGCCTGTGTAAGCCCGTGTTCACACGGCTTATTCAAGCCGTAATTGCGAGCCGGATTGCGCTCGCAATTCCAGCTTGAATAAGGGGCGGGGGCGCGGCCCGCCGGCCCCATAGACTTTCATTAGACACGGCGCGTATTGCACCTGGATAATGTGCATGTCAGTTTCTCCCCGCCCGGCGGCTTCGCCGAGCGGGGAGGAGCGACGGAACACAGTGTTCTCTATGAGAACGGTGGATTACCGTAATTACTGCGACGGATTAGCGCCGTACTGTAGAGCAAATCCAGCACGCAATACGGCGCCAATCCGCGCCAAAATAAGCCGTGTGAACGGCCCCTAACAGTGTAAATTTGGTGTGCCCTCAAAATAACTCAACACAGAGTCATCAATGTCTAAACAGCTGGCAACAAAAATGAGTACACCCCTAAGTGAAAATAGACAAATTGTGCCCAAAGTGTGAATATTTTGTATGGCCAACATTATTTTCCAGCACTGCCTTAACTCTCTAGGACATGGAGTTCACTAAAGCTTCACAGGTTGCTACTGGAAAACCCCCTCCACTCCTCTATGACGACATCACAAAGCTGGTGGATGTTAGAGACCTTGTGATCCTTCACATTACAGTTGAGGATGCCCCTCAGTTGCTCAATAGAGTTTAGGTCTGGAGACATGCTTGGCCAGTGCAGCACTTTTTTCTTTAGCAAGGCAGGGGTGGTCTTGGAGGTGTGTTTGGGATCGTTATCATGTTGCAGTCCAGTTCCTGAAGGAAGGGGATCATGCTTTGCTTCAGAATGTCACAGTATATGTTGGCATTCATGGCTCTCTCAATGAACTGTAGCTCCCCACAGCTGGCAGGACTCATCTAGCCCAAAACATGAAACTCCCACCACCATGCTTAACTGTAGACAAGACACTCTTTTTACTCCTCACCTGGATTCCGCCACACATGCTTAACACCATCTGTACCAAAGCAATTTATCTTGGTCTCATCAGATTACAGGACATGGTTCCAGTAATCCATGTCCTTAGTCTGCTGGTCTTCAGCAAACTGTTTGCGGGCTTTCTTGTGCATCATCTTAAGAACAGACATGTAGACCTATTTGATGCAGTATGCGGCGAATGGTCTGAGCACTGACAGGCTGACCACTGACCCCTTTAACCTCTGCTAAAATGCTGGCGCACTCATCTCTGGATTTGATGCTGAGCACGTGCACTAAACTTCTTTGGTCAACCATGGTGAGGCCTGTTCTGTGTCTTGTTAAACGCTGTATGGTCTTGACCACCATTCTGCTGCTCAGTTTTAGGGTGTTGGCAATCTTCTTATAGCCTAGGTCATCTTTATGTAGAGCAACAATTGTTTTTTTTTTCAGATCCTCAGACAGTTCTTTGCCGTGAGGTGCCATTTTAAACTTCCAGTGTGATATCGATAACACCAAATTTAACACAACTGCTCCCCATTCACATTTAAGACCTTATAACTCTAACAAGTCACATGACACTGTGGCAGGAAAAGGGCAAATTGGGCACACTTTGTCTGTTCTCACTTAGGAGTGTACTCACTTTTGTTGCCAGCAGTTTAGACATTGATGGCTGTGTTTTGAGTTATTTTGAGGGCACACCAAATTTACGCTGTTTTACTAGCTGTACACTGACTACTTTACATTGTATCAAAGTGTCATTACTTTTCCCATGAAAAAATATAATAGAATAGTTACAAAAATGTGGGGGGTGTACTCATGTTTGTGAGATACTGTATATAAAGGTATACATCAGATATCAGGCAGAGACTATAAGAAAAAAAAGGAACCTAAAGATCTAGATAGGCAATTTAAGTTACTAATTCTGTTAATCTGGAACAGAGTATATTATTGTATTATGACACTGGACCATTAACATACAATATTAATTGGTTCCAGGCAACCATTGGATGTTGAAGCCATAACTCTATGGAAAACTGGTAATTGGTTTCAAAGCCCTAAAATGTAAACTGAAAATTGCAGACAATGGAGCAGATAACTAATGCAGAAAAAGCACATCCTTACATATAACAGTCAGAAAGAGCCAATCATTGCATGCACTTCACTAATACAGAGGTTTTACAAGTAAAATGTTAGTGAGTAGTTAAATTTTCCAGTATACCACGTGTTGTGGATCTGCAGTGTCTATCACATTGTATGGTGAGTGTGGGTTCAATGCACAATATCTCAGAAAAGGCCATTGTATGCTGAAATTATTGTATTTTGAGGCCATTAAATGGGTTGTCTCACTACAAGGATTGCTTTTTATGTTAAAGATCTTGCAAAAACAAGTCACTTTGCAATATGTGTCCATTAACAGTGTCCTACCTATTCCTAGATATCCCCTCTTGTATGGGCTGCATCAGCTCCTCAGGTCGCTATAGCTACAGAGCTGTTCAATCTCCCATGATAGGCAGTCAGCACTAGTTGCTATAGCTACAGACCTGGCTTCTACTGCAGCCTAGTTGAAGCCAGTAAACACGCCCCTGAATTCAAAATGAAACCAAGAAAACAGGACTGAGGTAAAATGAATCAATGTAGTGAGACAACCCTTTAAGTGACCACTGTAACTGCATCAATAAAAATGTTTTAAACTAGCAGGGATTGCCCTTCTAGTTTTTATTGGAACTTGATTGCAAATATCCTTATGCAGACCTGTGTCCTATTGGTTACAGACAGTAATCTCATGATCCTACATTCAATTTTTAGTTCTCAAATGTTTGTTAACAAGCTACAGGGGATAGATAGTTTGGGGTGTGACTCTATATTCAGACAACACAAGGCTCTTAACCATGGAACCACATGGGTCTCTACAGTACATGTAGATCCAACTAGTAGCATATTATTAATTACAATTATTTTAATAACCTTGAGTCTTAAAAAATGGTGCCATCAATGTACCTTACTGTTCTAGGCTATTTTCAATGCAAAAACTTGACCATTCAAGTGCCACTCTCAATTAAAGTCATTGCCCCAGTCACATTACTCTCTTTCTTGTTAACATTTGGTGGTAAGCCTTTGCCTGATTGTTGTCTCAAAATGCCTGGGTTCTTGAAGACACGCTATAGTAATACGTATATTTTTGAAATAAACACGAAAATAAAACAACTGCTTCCAAGAAACACGGCTAATGAAATAATACAGCCGTATAATGTTAATTAGAGGTCACTGCGCCTATTGGTTTAAACACACTCATATACATGAATATTACATTGAAGCCAAGGCGAACAGTGAGAAGTGACTCACAAAATGAAATGCAAATATTGTTTTGAAATGCGGGATAGAAGAAGACGTGGATAAATTATCATACACAGCTCTATGTGGAGATTTCTAAATCACATTAGCTGCATTCCTACTGGTTACTCCGCCTAGTTTTTTTGCTTCACGGAAAAGTATTTAGGATAAGTATCCTTTACTTGTATAAATCCATTTATTAGTACTAATATTTACTTAGATAAATAAGATGCATTTCCAGTACGATCTGTGTATGCATATATATATATATATATATATATATATATATATATATATATATATATATATATATATCATACTGAAAATAAATCTTGTTTATACACTCACCGGCCACTTTATTAGGTACACCTGTCCAACTGCTCGTTAACACTTAATTTCTAATCAGCCAATCACATGGCGGCAACTCAGTGCATTTAGGCATGTAGACATGGTCAAGACAATCCCCTGCATTTCAAACAGAGCATCAGTATGGGGAAGAAAGGTGATTTGAGTGCCTTTGAACGTGGCATGTTGTTGGTGCCAGAAGGGCTGGTCTGAGTATTTCAGAAACTGCTGATCTCCTGGGATTTTCACGCACAACCATCTCTAGGGTTTACAGAGAATGGTCCGAAAAAGAAAAAACATCCAGTGAGCGGCAGTCCTGTGGGCGGAAATGCCTTGTTGATGCCAGAGGTCAATGGAGAATGGGCAGACTGGTTCGAGCTGATAGAAAGGCAACAGTGACTCAAATAGCCACCCGTTACAACCAAGGTAGGCAGAAGAGCATCTCTGAACGCACAGTACGGCGAACTTTGAGGCAGATGGGCTACAGCAGCAGAAGACCACACCGGGTGCCACTCCTTTCAGCTAAGAACAGGAAACTGAGGCTCCAATTTGCCCAAGCTCATCGAAATTGGACAGTAGAAGATTGGAAAAACGTTGCCTGGTCTGATGAGTCTCGATTTCTGCTGCGACATTCGGATGGTAGGGTCAGAATTTGGCGTCAACAACATGAAAGCATGGATCCATCCTGCCTTGTATCAACGGTTCAGGCTGGTGGTGGTGGTGTCATGGTGTGGGGAATATTTTCTTGGCACTCTTTGGGCCCCTTGGTACCAATTGAGCATCGTTGCAACACCTTGTTGAATCTATGCCACGAAGAATTGAGGCAGTTCTGAAGGCAAAAGGGGGTCCAACCCGTTACTAGCATGGTGTACCTAATAAAGTGGCCGGTGAGTGTATACTGTATATAAACTGTACATAGTCCACCACCATCTAATATCTAGAGTAACCGCCATATGCAGCACAGACAGCAGCTAGACACACTAGGGCTTAATAAAGTCCTGGTAGATTGTACTATCTCCAAATTCTTATAGAGGACCAAAGGGTAATAAAAAGTAACTTTTATTAAATACTCATTAAAAATCTAGAATTATTAAAGTTCAAGAGAAAGTTCTGCATTATTACATTACATGTATTACAGATAAACATATGACACAAGCTGGAAAAAAAAGGAATTTAGGTTGTGTCCTACCTGTATCAGTTGTCCAGAAGCAGGAAACAACCTGCCTGAGGGAACGGACTAGGCAAAGACATAACTGGGACGTTGTTTTATCCCTACACTGTCCCTGAAGGGCAACTGTGATATCCCTGTATACAAAAAAAGTGGAGCTAGCGCCCTGATAAGGACGGCTCCATCAGGAACCTCTCCCTCTATGAACCCCTATTATACCCTGTTTATAGATAAGAAAAATGTGTCCCAGCAACCACCAAGCTTCCTCAGGGGACTTGATGTAAGGTGGTTATTATTCTTCAATGTAAGACAATCATCTAGGGAAGATGAACCTTTTCAGAGCCTGAACATATGGTTCCTGGCTCACTGTGACAGCTCCGGTCAGTTGTTTGGTTGTAGATTGTCACAGATATGTGGAGCCATGCCGACTGCATCCCATAGCTGCTGGAGGGTGGGTGGGGAGGACACCTAGAGCCAACCAATGATCGAGGTATTCCAACAGATTCTCAGTTGGGTTCAAGTCTGGAGAATTAGGGGCCAGGGTCATACTTGGAAGTCTTGTTTATGCTCTTCCAACCAATGTCGGGCATTTCTAGCCAAGTGACCTGTCGCATTGTCTTTTTTGAAGATCCCATCTGCCCAAGAGAAGACAATAAGCATGTATGGGTCTATGTGATGTTCAAGGATGGATTCATGCCCAAATCACTTGAGTGCCTTCCACATGGATGAGTGGTCCACAGAATGCAGTGGTTGCAGGATGTTTGATGTTTCTCCCCTGACACGCCAATGTCCATCCATTTGGTGAAGCAGAAAACATGACCCATGAAAAGGCAACCCTCTGCCAATTAGTGAAGTCCAATTCTAAAACTGCCATGAAAATGTAAGCCTTTTCTGCCAATTCAATGTCAATAGAAGAGGTGCAGTGACCATCTTTCTGCTTTGAGCTCCTTACGCAGTAGGGTTCACTGAACTCTTGTTCTAGATACATATCTGGTAATTCCTTGCTTCACTTTGGTGGTGAGCTTCTCCACCGTAATGTGTTGATCCACCGTCCTGTACCTTTGTAGCCGATGTTCACCTCTCACATCAATGGTACTCCGCAGTTACCATGTCGCTTATTCACAATGACACCATTTGTGAACTCACGAAACACTCACCAGAGCAGCACATGAACAGTTCACAAACTGCGCCATTTCATCAGTAATGCCTCTCTTGGCCTGAAAACCAATATTTATATTTTTTGCAACTCTGATAAATTGCCCTTAGCACCCATGTGTGCAGACAGCCTATCACATGTCTTATATACCCACCAAGGCAGCTCACTACATGTGACTTCCTTCATGAGCAACCCACTGTCAGTATCGAAAATAGGAAGAGGTTATAACATACTTGCCAACCCTCCCGGTTTTGGCGGGTCACTCCCGCTATTGGGGTCCCTACAGCCTTTGTCCTGTGCCGCTGTCCGGCAATGCTCTCCTACATTCAGAGGAAGCTGCGAGAGCACTGCGGAGAAAGGGGCGGGGCTTAGCGGGAGCCACAAAGCACCGCCCCTTTCCCCAAGCAGCGTTTGAAAAACTAGGATGCCAGCAGGACAGTGAGTGCAGGGATGGCTGTGTGTGTGGGGAGGGGGGGGGGTTTATTGCCTGTGAGGGGAAGGGTGTGTGCAGTGACTGAGTGCATGTGAGGGAAGGAGTGTGAAGTAGATTTTATTTTATTGTTACTAGCTATTGGGGCACTGCCTAGATAAAGGGGGCATCTACTTGGCTATTGGGGGAACTACCTGGCTGTAAGGAGCATCTACCTGGATATTGGGGGCACTACCTGGCTATTGGGGGCACTACCTGGCTATTGGGGGCACTACCTGGCTATTGGGGGCACTACCTGGCTAATGGAGGCACTACCTGGCTATTGGGGACACTACCTGGCTATTGGGGACACTACCTGGCTATTGGGAGCACTACCTGGCTAATGTGGGCACTACCTGGCTATTGGGGGCACTACCTGGCTATTGGGGGCACTACCTGGCTAATGGGGGCACTACCTGGCTATTGGGGGCACTACCTGGCTGTAAGGGGCACTACATAGCTGTAAGGGGCACTATCTGGCTATTGGGGACAGCTACCTAGCTAGAGGGGGGCAGCAACCTGGCTACAAGAGGCTACTACCTGCCTACAGGGGGTTACTACCTGGCTACAGGGTTCAAATAGGGCACCGAGATACCTACCTATTGGGGCACAGTTTGGCAGTATCTCCCAGCTCTCCTGGATGCTGAATAGACAATCCAACAGTCCAGGGAAGCTGGGTGACGCCAAAACCCTAATTTAGCTTTCTTCCAGAGCCATTACACAGTTAGGTGGAGTGGGGTGGGGCTTTTCGAAGGGGGCATGGCTTACATGCAAGATGGGTGTGGATATGCAATTTTTTTGGTGTGCCGCGCTACGCACGCCGCCCCTTCAAATCTCCTGCTTTCTTACTTTCAAAAGTTGGCATGTATGGGTTATAATAATGTGACTCGACTGTGCAGTAATACGAGTAACTACCAATACATTCTAGCATATACACTTTAGAACACTTTATTGTCCTTTGGTTTATCTAAGTTGTTCACATACGTTTGGATCACATTTTCCATTCCCATAATGCTTACCATTCACATTTTGCCCCATTTGCTGTCCATCATGGCAGGAAGCAGAGTTCAAGAGGAAGCGTGATCGCTTTATTTGTATTGTTTGTTCATCTTTCCCCAGCGGCACCTGCTGCTGTACACAAAGATAATTAAAGCTCTGATTTCCAGTCCTTGCAAAGAGATCATGTCTAATCATTACACTGACCTTTGTTTTACTCGCAAACCAGCATAATCCCATCTTCTATTTTGTTTGCTATCTGCATAGCTTCTTGCCAGCTGTGAAATCCAGTCCCGCACTTATCTGGAAAATACATTTCTGCCTCATGGTGGCTGCACAGTGGATCGAATGCAGTGTATTTTACCCAGCTGAGATAATCAAAGAAAAATGAAGTTTGGGATTGAAGAAGATGCTGGGGAAAACAGCAACCCGCTATCCAAGGCGTGTGCATTAGGCTGGAATGCAGGAGGCCGCATTGCAGCTCTTTTTCAGTTCTGCCCAATAAGCTAAACGCAGCACAGCCTTCTTATGGTATCAGCTACTGCAGCCCATTGTGCACAAATAGAAAGGGACCTTTACTAGTCTCTTGATCCATTTTCCATTCAATTTTATTCCCTTCTAAATGCCACCTTTATGTAAAGAAGCGTTGTCACCATTTCACAGAGCCTGCTCTTCTCAGACAGGTTCAAACTCTACAACCTATTTAGGCTGTGGGCTGTTCTATAGCAGTAACTGAGATTTTAGCTCTGCTATTCCTTGCTAAGCTTCTTAGATTTACATTGGTAATAGAAGGGTTTTAACAGCAGGGCACAAGGCTGTAAGGTTCTAGAGGGTCAAAGTTTGTCAGTAAAAAAAATAAACAAGCTCCTGTGCTGCTGATAAGGCACAGCAGGGAGTCAAATTACCATCCCAGCCAAGGCTTCAAGAGCTCAAAGAGGTGTTTAGTAACCTAGAAAAGCTTGTGTGCACAGTGGATAAGAACTGCTCTAGCAAAATCAGAACAGCAATGTATTCAGTAATTGTCTTTATTTACCTTTGCCCACATGTTAAAAGCTAATCAGTGAAATGGAAATACACCTTTAAAGGGAACCTGTCACATAGGTTATGCCCCTCCGGCTGAGGGCAGCACAAGCTAGTGTCAGACCTGCTGTTCCCAGCGCTGTGTCACTTATTCTGTAAGATGCTGTAGTTTTAGAGCATTTACCCCTCAAATCTTCTTCATCAGTAGGGGTTAGATCCGCCCACCAATGGCTAGCCCCACCCACCTGACAGTTATTCACATGTTTCTACCTATTCAAAGTAATAGGTTTATCAGTTGAGGTGGGCGGGGCTAGCCTCAGGTGGGCGGGGTTTGAAAAAACTGACTCTTTGAATGACACTTTTCTGGCTGAAAACTGCAGATTTGAGCATTAAATGCTCTGAAACTGCTGCATCTTACAGAATAAGAGACACAGCGCTGGAAACAGCAGGTCTGACACTAGCTTGTACTGTCCTCAGCAAGGGGGGTATAATCTATGTGACAGGTTCTCTTTAAATATCAGTCTTTGTTTTTCCCCAGAAGAAGGTCCCATGACTAATCAGAGAAACCATCACTTGTAGACAAATCCCTTCTTTGCAGATTATAACATCTAATTAGCCATGAGATGCTTTTTAGAAGCCATGTAAAGTTGGTGCGCTGTGTCTGTAATATTTTGGTTGCCTATAGGATCATGCCATGTTTACCCAGGTACATCACCATATATTTGATTGTGGCCTTGAGCTGCCGTTTCAGAATTGTTACATCTTGCTGATTGGCTGAGGTACGAGGAGTTAGACAGCACTGATTAGAAATTGATGGCTAGAATAATAAATCAGCAATATTAAATTGTTAGGAACCCAATTGTAATTCCTTTTTTATTTAGAGAGTGGCAGTAGTGCTGAAAATGACATCAAACCTTTAGGCTGAACCCCCACTGCATTGGATAAAAAGCGGCCGGAAATAGACTGGTTTTTGTCTGATGCAGGATTGCGGATTGTGTCACGTTTTGCGAAAAAAAGCGGTCTGGTCTCGGGTTTGTGCCATCGCCCATACACTTGATTGTATGGCAAGACGCCGAAAAAACGCAAAGCACCGGCATAATGTACAGGTTGTGTAATACGCCAGCGCCAGAAGACGAGCGGAGAAAAAAGACCTGTGGAGACTACAGCTCATTTTTTTATTGTCGTTTATGCGCTGCCTGAACGATTGTATTTTAGGCAGTTTTAAAATCCTAAACCAGCCAAATATATGATTGTATTGCTATGCCGTGGAGACATAGCCTTAGATTCTGCAGACTAAGAAACATTCTTTTGCTTTGCTGTTGTTCTTACGTGTTTTGACTCTGTTCTTGACTCCTAATCTTGACCTTATTCCTTGAATATGCTCTTGCCCTGCCATCTGGACAAGTTACCTGGTGTCAGTGGTTGCACTCCTGGCTTGTATTCTGACTACAGTTCCATCTTATTCTCTGACTTGTCCCATCATGAACGCTAGTCTGGTGAGAATCCTTAGCTACATTTAACTTCACTACATGACTTCACTACAATTCTTCACCTGCCAGGAATTGGTGACTTTTTTAGGGACTGCAAGCTGGGAATTTATTGGGAAAGACCATACCCATTTGTGAGTGTAAGGCTATGTTCACACGGGGTAATTTCAGCCCGCATTTCGCTGCGTATTTGCTCTCTAATACGGCCGAGATGTGTGCCAAAATTACATTAATCCATAGTTCTCATAGAGAACTATGGATTACGCCTCTTCCCCGCTCATACAATACAATCGTATTGTACGCGTGGGGAGATAAGTGACATGTCAATTATTCGCGGCAAATATGCGCCACGAGTAATGAATGTCAATGGGGCCGATGGGCTGCACCCACCCCCCGCCACAGGAGTACACACGTATCAGTGCGAGCTGCCGAAAGACACAATGTACTGTACGCGCTGCAATACATCGTGTGAACATAGCCTAATGGTGAACAGATTCCTTATAGATTGTTCTCTGGTGAAAAATGTAAAAACAAAATTTAACCAAATCCCTCCAATTTTAGCTAAAAACATTTATTCATATTCAGATCCTTTGTGCAGTATTGACCCTTGACAACAGAAATCAGTGTTTGTGTTATGTGAGAGTTTAGATCAGCGGTCACCATTTTGTGAACCACTCTTAGGAAGTGATATTATCATGTTTGGAACAACAAAGGGTTCCAAAAACTTGTGACTGCCAGTCCTATCTTTACTACCTTCCACTCAGCAGTGTAAATGTTTCATTTTGACCCAACTTGGCTTTACATATGAAGAATTGATACTCCTAATTACTCTATGCTTTTAGTTACCTTTTGATAATTTTGCTACTGTTCTACTTGGTTGTTATATAGATTCCAAAGTTTTCTTTTTACCTGGATGGCTGTGTTCTGTTCTGTGGGGAGGACCATCTGTGGTAAGCCCATTACCCAAGCCTACACTTTTCTTCCTTGGGCCAATCTTCTCCTCTCAGCCTAGTTCTGGGCATCCTTAGTTTCTTTTTCTCTTATTTTATATTGTTTCTTTTCCCTTTTTACTCCCCTCCTATTTTTTACCTAATCTCCCAGTACCTTCCTTCTATACCCATAAGATACTTGTTACCTTAAGTCATAACAGTAAATACCAGTTTTCTTGTTGTGTCCATGAGAGGACTACACCATTTTCTTTATCTAGCTGGATGTTAGAAATGAGTTTAGAAATGAGTATAAAGATAGGTAAGACCCAGTATCCTATAAAATTTTGCTTTATTCTGATCCCACACAATCCAGCAGATATAGAGCCTACAAAGAGAGGTGAATCCAGCATCCCATTAAATGTAGTTGTGTTTTGATTTTAGAAAAAAACATCTACAGATGCAATACAAACCAATTGCATGACCATTTAATTTGTGATTTCTCACCTCTTTCTACATTGTCACCCGCTGCAGAGGGTCTCACAAGGAAGCCTTATATGTTTTTACGTCCACCGGATTAGGGATGACTGCCCAAGTGGGATGTTTTGGATTCCTTATTGGAGTTAGTAAATCACTGTATATATAAGGTTCCCCTGTTAATAGGTGTTCCACCAGACTTGATAATAGAAAAGGAGCTATTCCTTCACAATTAGAAAGGGATAAATTGAGAGGTTAGAAATCAGGTTTTTAAATAGTGTATATAGAGGTTAGGTGTAATACATAATAAAAGTTAAGTTTTAGTGCTTTATAGATTGAGAACTGATAGAGTTTAAGTTTGCCTATGGCAAAATAGTAAATATAGTGATTAAGGGTCACTCTTTGTTCTCTTGCTGGATTCCCATTTTTTTGGAGACGATGCGCCTCAATAGGCACATTTCGTTACGCAGGCGCACAGCACATCATTTTTAGGCGCATTATGTTTACTATGCAAGGTATTCCTGACACCAGATTTTTGATAGGGCCGGACTTTCTGGCACACTTTACACTTATTTAATGCGCCTAAACACTGACGTAGCACCGCCAATTTTTGGACATCTCGCCCTTAATCTTACCTTTCTTTATCAGATCTATTAACTCTCATCTCCCACAAAACACTTGGAGATCCTTTATAATATACATGAACTAAGGGTTCAGATCCTACTCCAAGAAATCCTCTCTGAAACTGGACGTATCCCAAATCTTAGGGATGGACACTGTATTGCTGGTTCCACAGCACCATCCCTGAAACACTTATTGCTTATTGGATTCTCATACAGACATACATGGCAAGTTTGTGTTTATCAAACGCCGAATGAATGCTACAACCTATACTATACACTATTATCTACCCATCCGACCATTGTGTTACTTGCTTGTCGAGTTTTTTAATCCTTCTTGGCTCTATTAGCTCTCAAAACAGAAACATTTTAACCTTCTTTCTAACGCAGCACATTAAGTTTTACCACCCGATTGGCATCGTACACATTCTCCTTCCAGAATGGCCTGTACCGTATAGAAAAACTGTCAGCAGAGACGTCTAGAGATAACACAAAAGTGCTCCAAGTAATGCGTATGATAGAGGCTGTATTGAGTTACAGCCTTTCTTCTCTGGACTTATTCAAGGAATGCCCTTATCCAGTTCTGTGCAGGCTGCCATGGTTTTCTTATCTCTATCTTTACCCTTTGGCTATGTTCATACGGATTAAACTGGGACGTATCTCGCCCCGTATTACACGCCGTACTGCGCGAGATACGTTCCAGTCATTACGGTAATCCACAGTTCTCATAGAGAACTATGGATTACGTCTCCCCTCTCCGCTCACACAATACGCCGAGCGAGAGATAAGTGACCTGTCAATTATTCACGGCGTATACGCGCCGAGAATAATGAATGTCTCTGGGGACGGCGCCCCCCCCCCCTCCCCGTCCCGCTCCCGCGCACACGGCAGTAATTGCGGGCGAAATACGTCCCGCAATTACTGCCGTGTGAACATAGCCTTTGTGGTCTACTACTCTTCTTCTGCTTTTTCTTATGTTCTTATATGTGACCAAAGCTCCTGTTCCTTGTACCGGTAAATCTCACACATTCTGCCCGTGGAGGACTACACCAACTACTTCATCTAACTGGATTGCACTGCAGTTCATAAATTCCTGATAAACCTTCTCAGTCCACTACAACCCTTATCCTCTGCTGTATGCTTTTTTTGATGGGTTGTGTAGGAGGGAGAGCAGTACTTGTTGTATTGTCAATGACCTGCTGCTCATTCCTTGACCTGTTGTCAGCTCTTTGTTCATGTCTGAAAAACCTTCTTTAAATATCAGTAGACATCGATTAAACATCTTTTTACCCACTGAATAACCTCTAGCTCTTTGCACAGCACCAATATTTCTTCCTGCTTCCCTGCTTTTCAACCCCTAGTTCAGACTTGCATCCTCCCAACTTAGTCCACTGTAATCCAAATATTTAACCATAAATAATGGAGTGCTGACCCAAAAATAAAATGGAAAAAATGTCAATGTTTTTATTGATACACATTATAATACATAGAGGAAATTATAAAGAATATCCAGAAAAGGGTCACAGTGGAGGGATATATTCAGTTACATCAAAGTGTGTCATATTTTATGTTAAATATGTTTTACAGCCAAATAATGAGAATAATAGTTTGTATAATATACAATCATCCCTTACATATAAATTCGGATTTGAATAATGCAAAGAAATGGTATAACCCATGTCATACTACCAATGAATGTATATGACTGCACAAAGTGAAATGGTACCATCCGACTGGATTTAGCCTAATTTTTCTATCCTTCATGCATCAATACATATGAGGGATGAAAGTAGATAAATAAAAATAGTACTAGTCAGCATAAGGCTGGTGTCAATACACAGGCCCACCCCGATGCGTTTTGCCAAATCGCTTCTTCATGGGATACTAGACTATGCCCTTCAATCCATTTATATAGTATTGGGCTTCTAGTGATGTAGTGAATTACATGATTTAAATTATTCAATGCTCTGCTGTAATAGTGACCAGACCACATTGTCCATTTTTAGGGCTTAACAGCATTATGGGCCGTTGGGTAAATCTGTGCACTGGGCTCTGGTCAAACACATGCCATTATTCATGCCACACCTCTAACAAAGGACAGATATGACACCACGTCAGGCCACACTTCGAACCACCCTTGAGCATACCCAGTCATGCCCAGTTTCCTCCAACAGACCAAAACAGTGGATGTTTTTAATCAGAACAGAGTATAACTGGGACCCTCAAACCCTGAAAATTATGGAGGTCTGGAAAGGTACATAGAGAGGTGAGATTGTTTAGAGTAGGTTTCCCCTTGAACTAAGGCCATCTTGCAGTTGGTGACTGGGGACCAAAACTATATTTATAGCTATAAGACAATTTTCTATGTTTAATATCTCTAAATGATGGTCATATAGTTACCAAATTACAATGCTGTGCAAGGAACAAATATCACCATACCTCTGACCTCTTGGTAGCCTCTATGGTTCAGGCTCCCCTGGGCAACTGCGTAGTGCACCCAATAGATAAAACAGCCCTGCTTCCTGCAGTCAAAAGCCAAATGTAAGTCAATCATTGTAAAATGGCCACCATCCTTGTACTTTCTCTCCCTCTCTTACAAGATATACAATCCTATGAAAATGCTGGTTTGCACATGGCTACATTGATACCTTAACCCACCAGGACTGAAAGCCATTTTCTATAACCATTGTTGTTTTCATGGTCAGTCACTTAATTTAGGCTTGGTCACACTATGATTATTCGTTTTATAGACTTTGATGGTTTGACCACTTATGGTTACATTGCGCTGTTGGCATAAAACATTGCTTCATTTGGTGAGAGAAATAAGTTGGACAGCTGAATCAGCAACATGTATGAAGTCAAGCTTACTTAGAGGGGCCCTTGCCATCTGCGGTCACAGTGTATCACCCCCTGAGACATACATGAGTGTGTTTTCATGTTAGCAGATTACCTCAAGCACGGTCAGGCAGATATTTCCTCCTGACCAACTTCTATTGAGTTATGTGTAAGTAGTCAGAAAGTCCTCAGCACCCAAGATCTAACCCGTCTTTGACCTCCCTGCTTAGTGAGCACTAATTTAAGTAGAACCGTATGGGGTATTGTATGCTTGCTATCAATAAGAGTGAAAATAATGACAATGTTGCTTCCTGTAAAATAAAAGTTGGGATAGATTAGTTCAGCTTTATATAATACTTGATGTTTGCATGCAGTGAATATAGTGGTCGTTAGAAATTGTATATTCATCCTTAAATGCACTGCCTTTATTGTCTTCCACTAATCCAAGGTTACAATATATATGAAAGTCTATAGTTAAGGCCATGTCCCCATGGCACGGGTTTGCAGACGGTTTTTCAGACGGTTTTCGATTTTGAAAGCCGTCTGCAAACCGGCTGACAAACTTTAAAATGGACCTCTACGGAAAACCCGCGCAGCAGTCCCCACTGCATGGGTTTTCCGCTCAGTGGTTTCTCAGACCGCCGGCGGTCCAAAAAATCTAGAACATGCTCATTCTTCCGTCCGAAAACCGGGTGGAATATGAACATGTCTATGCGAAGGGGGAGGGCTTTTCTCTGCTTAGCATGGAGAAAAGCCGTCCCCCTGCAGCCATATGCATGACCCAAAAATTTAATAAATTCCCCACAGTATCTTGTGTATAGGTAAATTATGAGAGAAAAGTACACAAACATTAAGGCTATGTTCACACAGCTTATTTTGGGGCGCATTTCGCCATGTATTGAGAGCGTAATGCGAAATGCGCCCCAATCATTACGGGAATCCACAGTTCTCATAGAGAACTATGGATTACACCTCCTCGCCCAGCGCATGCAATACGATCGTATTATAGGCGCTGGGAGATAATTGACATGTCATTTATTCATGGCGCTTACGCGCCGCGACTTCCCGATCGCCCGCCGCAATTTCGGGGCGTACTGTACGCCCTTCAATTAGCCATGTGAACATAGCCTAGTGATTTGTTTAAATAATTGTAAACATTTATGTAAATTAAGTGTCCAACCTTTTTTTTTTTTTCTTATATAATTAGGACTTCAAATTCTGCATGGAGTGCTTTCCTAATCTCAATTAGAGCTCTGCTAGTTCCCAAGCAAAACTACAAATTCTGTAATTAACCATACAATCACATTTTAAAGTTCAGGTTGCCTGCAGCCACCACTAGAGGGGGCTTACTGCATACTGTAAATTTTCTTTGTGGAGTTTATTAACCACTTTGCATTAACCAACAGCTTAACTATAATTGACACCATAAATTGATTTAAATTATGGTGAAAATCTTAGCTGGCATAAGACAGCGAAAGATGCACCAATAGTATGACTTCTGGATACGGGTTGGACCCTCACTAATTAGCAAATGACCCAATCTACCATACATGTAGACTTCTGAATAAATACACAGTACATCATTTTGGTATTAAATTGCCACAGCTTTATTTAAAACCATATGATTGCCACAATTACAGTAACGAATCAAGTGCAAGTATGTAATTGGATTCACGGATACAGCGAGATCCCCCAGCTGCTGCCATACAGCAACCGGCGAGACAGCAATCAAGGGGCAGCATGTTCTGGTCTGAGATTCCAGCAAAGCCAACCCAATGACCTTGCCAAAAATCCTCACTCCACAGCCAAGCCCCCTTCGGAAGACGTTACCATTAACACATCTTTCAGGCTGGCCTCCAAAACTCAGTTTGCAACTTCCACCTGCCTCCCCAACTACAGCACTATAGCCTGACAGATCTTACATAAATTAACATTATTTTTTTTTTATATTTATATTCATTTCAAGGCCTGAAAATAAAATGTCAAACTAAAATCAGGCTAAACTCCAAAGAGCGCACTTAACCCCCAACTCACAAAGAATCATCCTCCAGCACTCATTAGAGGGAAAAACTCCTGTGAAGAAAACCTCTAGGGAACCATCGTCGGAGGATTGCCCTTCCCTTGGACTTAGAGGGTAATGCGAAAATAAAAAAAAACTCAATATGATATTTCCAAGATTTTACAAGGTAACAAATGCATTAAACAGAAAATCTATCATCAGGTTAAAAATAAAATAATTCATGAATCCAAATCTAACAGGATAAACAATTAAAAAATATAAAACAAATATTTGTACAGTAAAAACAATGTCAGGGCGGGTGGGAAGTTTCTCCCATTTCTTAGAGACATTACATATCTTCAGAAACCCGTTCTCTTGATAGTAGTAGACTTAGACATGCCTCTACCCCTTAATCACCCCAGCCTATATCCATCCAATTACATTTACTGTACATAAAGGCTTTCAAGTGCCCCCTCCCACAGTCATGTCCCCCTTCACCTACTACTTTGGGGTTTCATTAAGAGGCTTATACATTTGGTGCATCTTACCCCCGCAAGGTTTTAAATATTTCTCAGTTATATTATTTAAAAATATTCCAAGGTAGGTTTGCATTATAATTTTGGGGTTACTTTTCATATAAAATATATGATTCGGCAGCACCTCCACAGCTCCTCGTAATATAAAAAATATCACATTTTTATTTCCCATTGCTTTAAAAACGTAAAAAGTCACAACATATTGTGAAAACGCAACACCTCCACTCCCTCAGCTTACGCAATTCAGACTAGTCTAAGGGAGTGGAGGCGTTGTGTTTTCACAATATGTTATGAACTTTTATGTTTTAAAGCAATGGAAAATGAAAATGTGATATTTTTTATATTATAAGAAGTTGTGGAGGTGCTGCCCAATCTTCATCTGAAGTTATATATTTTTTTGCTATTTTCTTGGAGAGCCCTGTGGATTACATGCACCCGCAAATAAAGAGAGATGAAGAAATAACTTTTTACCTTACTTTTCATATATATATATGAACATGTTATCAGATATAGATTTCATCTATATAGAGGAACCACAGTAGACATGGTCATAGATTGTTTCCCATCAATATGTGGATCTGGATGTCTGCATGCTCCTCTTGAACCAGATTGTTGGTCTTTTACTTAAAGGGGTTGCATCATTACATTAAATGGTCTTCAGAATAAGGGGACAGTGAAAACTTTGCAATTGGATGTCATTTGCAAAGCTGTCTTGTTTTCACTGTCTCCCTTATCTTCGTTTTCTGTAAACACTGTTCCCCACTGCCCGTCGGATTACACCACCTTTCATTTTATTGGCGGACAGCTCTACTAATTTACATTCTGTCTGGCCCCCCGCTCTATTCACGGGAGCGTGCATTTCTGCCTCTCTCACTCAGAATAAGGGTCCGGCAACATTTCACTCTGCACAGCCAGCAGCTCCTCATTGACACTGCAGCTGCTTCTACAATCAGAAAACAGCAGAATTGTGCCCGGTGCCTAATGCTGCTGCGTGTAAACATAGAAGGGAGACAGATCTGTACTGCTCTGGGTGGTTTCATAGAAGACTGGATTCAACTGTAAAAAACATCCAGCCGTGAGAGGAGAAGAGATCAGTGCTCTTAGTTTATAGAAGACTGTCTAGACTGAATGCAGGGCTGTGGTATGTAAACATACAACTCTTACAAAATAAGACTGCATAGGGAGAGGAACGACACAGTGACATGTGGAGGGGGTGAGCACACTGACTCGGGAGCGAGCATGAACAGTGAAGGGGGGATGATGTCATCCCCCTTCAGTTAAGAAACACCCAGCTGGGAGAGGAAGAAACAACCCTGGATTTGAAGAGCTGAGAAACTGAAAATACAATGAAACACACAAACTGATGAAGCAATAAATCCCCTTTAAGTCCATGTGTTTGTCATTCGGTTTTAAAGTTCTTTTTTTCTTTTTTTATTAAAGTTAAAAATGAAAGATAGGTCAAAACTAATTACATCACTGCTATGGAGCTTTTCCTATCTCTCGCATGAGTAAATCAGGAGCCAGAATACTCTCAAGTAATTAATACGCGTTGACTGTGGTGGGGAGAGTCTGTTAAAAGCCATTAAATGAAATGTAACAAAAGTAGACAAAAAATCGAACTACCACTTTCCTCTGCAATGTGAATTTGATGCTGTCTGGTTAATTCCCAGAGAACCTAATGCACATATTCATGATCCAAAGAAGGAACCCTGCACTGAAATAGTCAGGTGCTACTAAAAATTAGAATGGAATTGTGCTTGCAACTACATATCCACATACTCAACTGTTTTAGTAGATCCTACACTCCATTAACACAGACATTCCAGAAATTCTTCCACTTTTCTGTACAAATGTCACCAGAAAGATGAGCTACCCATGTGAGCTAGGCACCTCCTGTATGCAGTAAGTTAGACCTAATGGTGCAGTTTGTGGGCATCCTCATTAGTTTCTCTATGGCCTCAGCTTATGACCTAGATACACCCTGTATGGACATTTGATCCAGTGGTGCAGTTTGTGAGCATCCTAAGGGCCAGTTCACATGGCTTATCGCTGACGTAATTGCGGGACGGATTGCGCCTCGCAATTACGTCGGCTGCGGGGTGGGGGGCCGGCAGCTCGCCGGCCCCATAGACAGTCATTATTCACGGCGCGTACACGCCGTAAATAATTGACATGGAATCCATAATTCTCTATAACAACTGTGGATTACCGTAATGACAGGGACGGATTTCAGTGCACAAATCAGCCGTGTGAACGAGGCCTAAGGGTATGTTCACACGATGTGCTGCGGCACGTACAGTACGCACCACAGTAGATGGTGTCTTTCGGGAGCCCGTGCTAATACACGCGTACTGCCGTGACGTGGAGGGTGGGGGTTGCAGCCCGCTGGCCCCATTAACATTCATTACTCACGGCCCGTATTCACCGCGAACAATTGACCTGTCACTTATCTCCCTAGGCGTACAATAAGATCGTATTGTACGAGCGGGAAGGGGAGGCGTAATCCATAGTTGTCTATGAGAACTGTGGATTACTGTAATTTCGCCGTGTATCTCGCCCGTATTAGAGCACAAATACGCGGCGAAATGCACACCAAAATAACGCCATGTGAACATACCCTAAAGCAATAATTAGCTACTCTGTGGCCACAGCGTATTAACTATGCACTCCCTGTATGAAGTAATTTAGACCTAGTTGTACAGTTTTTGAGGTCTTGAAGCAATGATCAGCTACTATTTGGATCGGGCTGATTCAACCTGACCTTAATTTTGAGCAACCAATCTGGAGCCTGTGGAAAAAAATCAGGAAACCAATCGACAATTGGCTGCCCATAAAACTGGCTTCGGAGCACAACCCTAGACAGTTATAATTCTGTGTTAACAGTTCATTTTTGATTCATGTCCATATGAAACAAATTTATTTCTTTATATAGCATTGTTATATTCCACAACCCTGTACAGAGATTGTTATAATTCACATTGCTCCCTGTCCCCATCAAGACTCACAGTCTAAATACCAGATTAACCTATCGATATGTTTTTGTACAGTGGGAGAACCAGAGTACCCCGAGGAAGCCGACACAATCTCCTTGTATATGATGAGTTTGGTGGGATTTGAACCCAGGACCCTAGTGCTGCAGTCAAGAATGCTACCCATTGAGCCACCATGCTGCCTAGTAGTATAGCATTTACACAAAAGTATAGAAAGATAGATATTTCAAGTTCTAAATTAAAGTGAATCATAAAATAATCTACAATTTGTGTTCTAGTTTGCAGTTAGAAACCAGCTGAGTGGTATTAAAAATAGAAATTAAAAAATAAAATTAAAATAAAATGAAAAAAATAGAAATAAGGATTAAAATCTGTATAAGGGTTGCCAGGTTATATTTTACATTTATGATACTTCTATCTTTCTGTGTGGCAGAGGAGCCTTTAGAGCCCTCAGCCACCAGCGCCTGCCTGTGATTGCTACTTCTGCACACTTTTAGGTAAGAGCAAGGGAACCAAGACGTTCTGGGGCATCTCGGTAATTTATGAATGCTAAGCATGACATGTGGCAGTTGTGTGATACCATAATTACTGTCATTTAGCCCCAGTATAAGTTGTAGTGCAGGTTTCATGCATATGGCATTGACACTGTGTGGGGGCATAGAAGTCCTTAATGGGGTAATCCCACAAAAAATATTCATTACTTATCCATAGGATAGGTAATAAATGAAGGAAGGCTGGAAACAACACTGTGGTAACAACACTGTGGATCACTAGAACAGAGGTCCACGTGGGGTTTCTTTCAATAAATTTATGCTGATTCTGCTGGGTCAAAATTAAAAAATAATCCCCAAACTCACCTTTGTACTCACTTCTGTTCCCAGATCCTGTGGTCCTCCACATTTTTCTGTTTATTTCTTGATCTTGGTGGTTGGATCATCACTGTCTGGGTGCAGAGGCCATTGCCATTGTCTGACATTGCTTTTTGCAGTGCACGACTCCGAGTGGTGATGAATTAATGAATAAAAAAAAAAAACGTATGGAATACCCCTTTAAATGAAATGTTGTTCAAGCATGCACCCTGCAGTTCATTGGGACCGACAAAAACTCACACCTTTTCTTAGGACACCCTCCCTGACTCAATACAGTGCAAGTGGTCTTCTCAGTGATCCATATGGACATTGAGGGCGACATGTATGAACGTGGCTGCGCCAGATATCTGGCGTCTTTTCAGCCCGATATCAGGTGCATCTCCGTTCATAAATTTTTAAATCTGGAGGCGGGGCGCACTTGAACCGTACAAAGCTATAGATTTATAGCTTCTCTATGGCATTTCTGGGCGCATTACTGCTGGATCAGGTAGAGCACTTTCAAAGTGGTATACCTGAGCCAGAACTGTCGCCCTAGCACTAGAATGCGCCTGATTTCTGACCCGCTGTATGCACATTCTAGACTAATGTTAGGTGCATGAAGTTTGGCGTTAACACGGAGGGCTTAGCATCCCCATTCTAGTGACTAATGACAATCCCAGCAGTTAGGCCCCTAGCAGTTTTACATTTCTTCCTTATTCTGTGGGTGGTTTTTGTGTGATAGCTCCTTTATTGATCTTGTCTACTATGTGCCAGTGTATGGTACATCTGTGAAACACTGGATCTGCTCCTAGAAGCAATAGAGCATGCAACAATTTTTTTCACAAACGTTAAAATGATACTATGACAAAAAAAATTATGCAGGTAAATATGATTGAAAGCATGTGGAGGTACAGTATCTATAATACATGGTATCCATAATATATGATGCAGATGTGTACATAAGGTCTAAGCAAGGTAGCGTTAAAATGCTACTTATAGCCACCACATAATGCAATAAATATGAAGTACAGTTCTATAAAAGTCTTTTAATGTATGGTATTTGCACCACAATAAGTTAAAATGTACTTGAAAAAAATTCACAATATTGGAAAATGACATCACAGAAAGCTGAAGTGTAAAGTGTTTCATCACTGATCAGCGGCTAAATTATTCAAATAGCCCAAGATGAATCCTGAAGTGTCAGATTTTTGTAAGTACTTTATGTAGCACTTCTTCTGGAAAACTCTTGGGTGGACAAGTAACATTGGGGCAGATTTACTAATGCTGTCTAATACTTAGATAGTGTAAGCTTAGACAGTTTACAAATGGGCCAGTTTTGTCAATGGACGGCAAATCTGGTGCATGCTTAGACTCTTTTGTCTAATTTTACACCATAGCTGCTGAAAAAGTTTCGTGCACGGCATTGAAAGCTAAGCTATGCCCCTTAATTGAGGCTGCTCCTCTTTTGTCTGATAAGGTCCGTAAGTGTCTAAAAACTGTCTAAAACATGTAATCCATGTGCTGTAAAGCATGTACACCAGTAATTTTGGTCTGTCGTAATTGCCATAATAAATGTGCCCCAATATCTTCGTTTTCACAGAATAAGGAAACAATTTGGGGCACCCTGAACCAGAATCAGGGAAATCAACTGTGTTGGAAGTTTTACATTGTTTGTTGGTCTGTGGGTTAACAAGCCCAAACCTACCTCAATACCACTTAATTTCATAGGCAAGATCCCCCTTAACGGATGACCTGAACAGGCACAAACTCACTCTACTTCTTGGGAAGCACTGGATGCTCTAAGAAGGACATGGTCCTTGACTCAAAACTCATTGTAGGCCGATGTGCTTGAACTCACAACTTATGGGATGATATTGAAGAGATGGGGATAGTAGCTTTACAGTTCTAGAGTTTGCATGTCTAACATATGCTGAGGGCACCATGCTTTTAAAACAGCCTTGGACAACAACTTAAAGGGGTTGTCTCACTATAGGTTTTCAGCCTACCTCAGTGTGTCTGGCAGCATAGGATTTTTGAATTCAGGGGCGTGCTTCTTGTCTGCCTCTTCTCCTCCTCCTTTCCCCCTCCCCTCAGCACACAGACAGCTCTCCTCCTTGGACTGCAGTAACTTCTATACAGCAGGGGGAGGGGAGGGGGGGGGGATTGCTGCCAGAGTTAACCTGTGTGAGACAGCAGGGAGAGGGCTGATCTATGAGTGGCTATGGAGCCAGAGGTCTGTGAAGCTGTATATGCTAATAGCAGAGCAGGGGGGGGATGTAAGTGTTCTTATACCCATTGCTTAGCATACAAATCTCCATGGACATCTCAAGCAACAACATACAAACCCTGTTCTGTGCTGTCCTCCCATCAGGACACAGGGCAGCTGTGAATTGTGTTACTATAATCACAATGTGTCACTAGTACAGTAAAGCAGGGAGCGATATGAACCGTTCACATGCCCCCCTGATCGGTTCTATTAGTATAGTCAAAGCTCCAGACACATCATGATTATAGTAACACACTTCACTGCTGTCACATTGTACTGACCACAGATTAGCCTCACCTGTGCTTTCCTCAATCTGTGTAGAGAGCAGGAGGGAGCAGGCACACACAGGGTTAATCCAGGCAGCACAGCTACACAGACACAGAAGCCAGAGCCCTCCCCCTCCCTCCCCTACAGAAGCATCACAAGTGGCCTCATACAGTGCAGGAGGGGCTCTGTGCTCTGACCTGCATTGAGAAGCTGCTGACTTCACCAGCACTGGCAGCCAGTGAGAGAAAAATCAACAGGTCAGTGGCTATAGTGATTTGAGGAGCTGATGCACTCCTACTACTAACAGGGATAACTAAAAATCAGAAGGACATTTGTAATGGACATATATTGCAAAGCTGCTTGTTTTTTTTAAAGATCTTTTAATTAAAACCCAATCATTGTAGTGAGACAACCCCTTTAACTAATATACACTTTACTGGGTAATTCAAACAAAAATTCACAGCAACCTTAAAGCAAACAGTCTGAAGCAGGGGGTGACAAACTCAAATACACAGTGGGCCAAAATTAAAAACAAAGTTGCAGGCCAACCAGTTAACTCGCTGTGTCCTGTGGTCTGCACAGTGCTTATCTGCTGCACGGCATGGTGTCTCCGTGTGGAGTACCCTGTTGCCTACAGAGATGCTGGGGCTAAGAAGGAGCTGAAAGGGTTAAGTGTTGAGGCTTTGGGTGCTGTTTCTTCCCTTAAGCTCCTGTTATCTTATCAGTTGTTCCACTGTCTGAGCTGTGGCTGAGTGAGAGCAGTGTAGTGGCAGCTCCTGGCTTCTTCCTCTTCTCCTCTGTACACTACCTGGCCGTTACTCGTCAGCCAAATATAACAACACTGCGGGCCAGATTTGGCCTGCGGGCCTGAGGTTGACACTACTGGTCTTCTTCAGCAAGAAGATGACCTATCTATTGCAGGTATCCTTCCCCTACAGTCTCTGCTTGTTTAACCTCTACGACAGTTTAATTTTATTGCCAAATGCATAGGACAAAGTTAACCACTAGGTGTCAAGACCATGGATATCTAATGTGGACAACTCTGGACTTGCAAGGATTCTAGTTTTAGTACACTGTGAGCCTCATCTATCAAAACTGTCTAATCAGAGTTCAGCTTTCATTGTTTAAAATGCTCTTAAAAATAAAAGATGGCCGCCGATTGTTTGCTATGGGCAGCAAGACAATTTTACTACTTAAAAGTTTGGATAAATAAGGCCCGGCATACAGCAGTTTGCAAAGGAACAGACATTTCTCCCTTTGTTTATGGCTACTTGATTTTGATGGGATTTTTAATAACAAGTGAAATCACTGGCATTACATTATTTTACCACTGAAACCAGTGGAGAGCCTGTAATATTGTAAATTTTAATCCGTTAAAATGAATCTTTGAAAAACAGAAGCATGACGCTGGTGTGAACGAAGCCGAAGTATATCTAATTTGCAGTCCCCCTTTAATTGATGGTACAAGTAAACTCATGTTTATTTTTTGAGGATGCCAAATGGGACATTCTGTAAACCAGTGCTGATATGATCATGGCTGAAAAAATGAATGAAGTAGTCCATAGTCTTGCACTACACTGCCCTGCCTAATAATACTGATAATATATATACTTGCCAATGACAGCTCACGGTCACCATTACTAACTTGACTGTGGTAATATTCTCTAATGATATGGCTATTAAAGGCGTGTTCCCACCATAGACTTCGATGGCACATCAATAGGATATGCCATCAAAGCGTGATTCTTACCTTTTGTCTCACCCATACCCCCTAATAGATTGTGAGCTCTCGCAAGCAGGGCCCTCACACCAGGGCCGGACTGGGAATAAAAATCAGCCCTGGCACTAAGCCCCCAGCAGCCCACATACAATATCCGCTTAAAAAATGTCCCTTGTTCTCGCACCTCACCACTGTCTAAAATTAAACTACACTATAAAGCTGCTTTCACACGGAGCGTTTTTGGTGCATTTTTGATGGGTTTTCGGTGCGGTTTTGTGCAGAAAGGCAGAGGAGTTAATGCTGAACATTTCTCCACAAAAAACGCATCAAAAAATACACCAAAACCGCTCTGTGTGAGAGCCCCCTACACCACAAGAAAGAGAGAAACAGTGGTGCAGAGAAACCCCTCATCACAGAGTCAGGTGTGCACTTGCTTTACAATCCGGGACAAGCACACACTGACACTACATAAGCACCAACATAACCTACAACCCCACCAATCACATCCCCAGTAGTCAGGTCACCATCACATGAACACAGCACTGACTCAACACAGAAATAAACTTACCCCTGACAGCAGAGACTCACAGGAGACGTCATCTCTGATGGGAGTTGTTCTCTTCTCCTTTTCTTCTTCTGGCCCAAACCTCCATGACGTCTTCTCTGATGAGTCGTTCCCTTCCATTTCTCTCTCTGTTCGGTACAGCATGCAATGTCCTTCTTTTAGTGGTCATACTCGTCCCTGTAGAATTTACAACAAATACATCTTAGACTCCTTCTCCCTTTCCCGCACTTTCCTATCAATTCCCCAAACAGCGTCTGTTAGACCTAAAAATTAGAAATTAAAAAATGTCAGATAAGTGGATGTAAATAGGTAGACCCCAATTAGGCAGGCAGGGCCAGTATTTTAGGCAGGCAGGGCCAGTAAAGCAGGCAGGCAGGGGCCCGTAGCAGGCAGGCAGGGACAGTATACAGATAGGCAGGGACAGTATACCAGGCAGGGACAGTATACAGGCAGACAGGGCCAGTATACAGGCAACAGGGCCACTTATAGGCAGACAGGGACAGTATATAGGCAGGGCAGTGTATAGGCAGCCAGGGCAGTGTATAGGAAGGCAGGGCTAATTATAGGCAGCCAAGGCAAATGTATAGGTAGGCAGTGCTATTATAGGCAGCCCGGGCAGGATATAGGCAGCCAGGGCAGGGCATCATATAGCCAGGGCAGGTATTTGGTAGCCAGGGCAGGGCATCAATAGCCAGGGCAGGGAATAGGTTATCCCCCCCCCCAGCAGGGCATCATATAGCCAGGGCAGGGGATCAGTAGCCAGGGCAGGGCATCATATAGCCAGGGCAGGGCATCATATAGCCAGGGCAGGGTATAGGTAGCCAGGGCAGGGCATCATATAGCCAGGCAGGGTATAGGTAGCCAGGGCAGGGCATCATATAGCCAGGGCAGGGTATAGGTATCCAGGGCAGGGCATCATATAGCCAGGCAGGGCATCATATAGCCAGGGCAGGGTATAGGTATCCAGGGCAGGGCATCATATAGCCAGGGCAGGGTATAGGTATCCAGGGCAGGGCATCATATAGCCAGGGCAGGGCATAGGTAGCCAGGGCAGGGCATCATATAGCCAGGGCAGGGCATAGGTAGCCAGGGCAGGGCATCATATAGCCAAAGCAGCGTATAGGAAGCCAGGCAGGGCATCAGTAGCCAGGGCAGGGCATCAGTAGCCAGGGCAGGGCATCAGTAGCCAGGGCAGCTTAACAGTAGCCAGGGCAGGGTATCCAGTAGCCAAAGGGTAGGGCATCATATAGCCTGACATTGTATAGGTAGCCAGGCAGGGTATAGGTAGCCAGGCAGGGTATCGGTAGCCAGGCAGGGTATCAGTAGCCAGGCAGGGTATCAGTAGCCAGGGCAGGGCATCATATAGCCAGGGCAGGGTATAGGTAGCAAGGCAGGGTATAGGTAGCCAGGGCAGGGCATCATATAGCCAGGCAGGGTATAGGTAGCCAGGCAGGGTATAGGTAGCCAGGGCAGGGCATCATATAGCCAGGGCAGGGTATAGGTAGCCAGGGCAGGGCATCATATAGCCAGGCAGGGTATAGGTAGCCAGGGCAGGGTATCAGTAGCCAGGGCAGGGCATCATATAGCCAGGGCAGGGTATAGGTAGCCAGGGCAGGGCATCATATAGCCAGGCAGGGTATCAGTAGCCAGGGCAGGGCATCATATAGCCAGGGCAGGGCATCATATAGCCAGGGCAGGGGCAGTATATAGCCAGGGCAGGGCTATTATAGGCAGCCAGGGCAGGGGAAGTATATAGCCAGGGCAGGGCTATTATAGGCAGCCAGGGCAGGGGCAGTATATAGCCAGGGCAGGGCTATTATAGGCAGCCAGGGCAGGGGCAGTATATAGCCAGGGCAGGGCTATTATAGGCAGCCAGGGCAGGGGCAGTATATAGCCAGGGCAGGGCTATTATAGGCAGCCAGGGAAGGGGCAGTATATAGCCAGGGCAGGGCTCTTAGAGGCAGCCACGGCCCGGGGCAGTAAAATTGCCCGGGTAGGGCTATTATAGGCAGCCAGGGCAGGGGCAGTATATAGCCAGGGCAGGGGCAGTGTATAGGCAGGGCTATTATAGGCAGCCAGGGCAGGGCTATTATAGGCAGCCAGGGCAGGGGCAGTATATAGCCAGGGCAGGGGCAGTATATAGCCAGGGCAGGGGGCAGTATAGGGAGCCAGGGCAGGGTCAGTATATAGCCAGGGCAGGGGGCAGTATAGGCAGCTAGGCAGGGGCAGTATATAGCCGGGCAGGGGCAGTTAGGCAGCTAGGCAGAGGCGTTATATAGCCAGGGCAGGGGCAGTATAGGCAGCTAGGGCAGGGGCAGTATATAGCCAGGGCAGGGCAGGGGCAGTATATAGCCAGGGCAGGGGCAGTATATAGCCAGGGCAGAGCAGGGGCAGTATATGGGCAGGGGCAGTATATAGCCAGGGCAGGGGCAGTATAGGCAGCCAGGGCAGGGGCAGTATATAGCCAGGGCAGGGGCAGTATAGGCAGCTAGGGCAGGGTCAGTATATAGCCAGGGCAGGGGCAGTATAGGCAGCTAGGGCAGGGGCAGTATATAGCCAGGGCAGGGGCAGTATATAGCCAGGGCAGGGCAGTATAAAGGCAGCCAGGGCAGGGGCAGTATAGGCAGCCAGGGCAGGAGCAGTATAGGCGCACCAGAGCAGGGGCGTATATAAACCAGGGCAGAGGCAGATAGGCAGCCAGGGCAGGGGCAGTATAGGCCCGCCAGGGCAGGGGCAGTATATAGCCAGGGCTGGGGGTGTATAGGCAGCCAGGGCAGGGGCAGTATAGGCAGCCAGGGCAGGGGCAGTATATAGCCAGGGCAGGGGCAGTATAGGCAGCCAGGGCAGGGGCAGTATATAGCCAGGGCAGGGGCAGTATATGGGCAGGCAGGGGCAGTATAGGCAGCCAGGGCAGGGGCAGTATATAGCTAGGGCAGGGGCAGTATAGGGAGCCAGGGCAGGGGCAGTTAATGGCAGCCAGGGCAGGGGCAGTATATAGCCAGGGCAGGGGCAGTATATAGCTAGGGCAGTGGCAGTATAGGCAGCCAGGGCAGGGGCAGTATAGGCAGCCAGGGACAGAAAGTATTTTAAAAAAAAATAAAAACGTAATACTCACCCGGACACCTGCTGTCCCGTCCTCTTCACTCTGGAGCCGGTGCCCCGCTCACTGCGAGTGCGGGGCCCGCGGGGCAGGCCGGGGCGATGACAGTCAATACATCGCCGCTGCCCCGCGGCCTCCTGGGAGCTGAACAGACGGGATCAGTAGATCCCAGAGTTCAGCCTCGGTCGCTGCTTGCACCGCGCGGTGAGCGGCGGCGGCCGTGATGGCTGCCATGGGTGGGTCGGTGACCCGGCCATGCAAGCCGTGTTGGCGAGGGGGGGCCTGTCGGCCCCCCGCCACAGGGGTCCGGTCGCTGATGCGACCATTGCGGCCCGTAGCGCAGCCACCGACCGGCACTCGGGGCCCGCCGGGGGGAAAAACACCGCCCTCCTCGGGCGATCCCGGGCGGCCCCTGCGCCCGGACCCTAGGCGGCCCGCCGGCAAATGCCGTTTGCCCTTAATTTGGTCAGTCCGGGCCTGCCTCACACCTTGGAGAGCATGTATGAATGAAGGCGCATCGAAGTTCATGTTTTCATCTTTTTTCAGTGTAAAATGTGCCTGATGTATGCTGGTGGGTGAAATGCGTTCATAAATGTTCGACGCACCTCGCCTGTGTGTTAGGAGCATTACGGAACTTAGGTGCATTAGTAATGCTGCTAACATGTATAAAGGGGTATAGATAAGGGTGGAAATAAGAAAAAGTCATTAGAATAGCATGTCAGTGAATAGAAACTTGACTGATCCTGTTTGGAGGACCACAGTCCCAGCAAGACCTGGCTGGCCTCTTGCTGTATGTTAAAAAAAAAAGGTTGAGAGCAGTAAAAATAAATTTCAAATTTAATGTAGTAAAAATTTAAAATATACAGATCTGAACAACATCATCAGTGGATTATTTAATGTAAAATTATTTTAAAATTCTATGATTTTTAAAAATAAATTTTATAGCAGATATTTCTATATTTTGGGGACATTATATATTTGTATATTAATTTTATATGATCACATTTTTCATAAAATGTAAACATTTTTTTATACAGTTTCATATTTATCAGAAATTACTTTTTATTATTGTGCTGGTGTAAGTTGAGAACTAATGTACATTTTTGACCAATACAGCAAATTTGGCTTCAATTCAAATCCTCAGGCTCAGACAGACCACATTGAAATAGGTCTGCCTGTCGGAGCTGTAATGCGCCTTGCTTTGCCGACCGGCATTCATACATGCGTCGGAGTTTCCGAATGTGGCGAGACCCGCCCCCAGAACACCCCTTCATGTTAGGCGCATTAGAAAGTGGCGAAGCTTTCGACCAATGCGCCTAACACATAGGGTAGGTGCGTCCGACAGCGAAGCCGACACAGTGAGGCGCATTATAATAGTGCGAAAACTCCGATCATACATTCCCCCCCACTTGTGTCTCATCTGTAAGTACTTTTAATGTGTAATGTCTGTGCTTATACCCTCTATATTGTAAAGTGCTACAGAATATGTTGGCGATATATAAATAAAGATTATTATTATTATAGGTAACTCTCTATTCTTTTCTATGGGAGTTCTGAATACAGATGGGTGGTATGTTTGGTTGTAGTCAGAACTCCCATAGAACAGAATAGAGAGTCATGTACAATCGCAATTGGCTGAGACTTTCGGGGGCCTGTCCTTGAGATAAGCGGGGGTTCCAGAGGTGGGTCCCACATATATAAATTTTTGGTGGCATAGATTATCGATTTGCTATCAAAGTCTATGGTGGAATATACCTTTAAAGGCTATGTTCCATTTCATACACTGATGTCATATCGATAGCATAGTAGGCTCTCTAGAACAGGCCCCAAAAGTCTCTGTTGAGAACAGACAGGTAGTTAGAACTCTTCCATTCATTTGAACATGAGTTCTGAGTAAAACCGAGTATCAGATGGGACAAAGCCATAAACCTTCATAATAATTTACATTTCTGTTAGCAGTTCAGTTGTTAGATATATGATTATTTGGGATGACTCCTCTGCAGAAATGTAGAGCTCCATAGACCTAGAATAGATGATATGTTTGCTTTCACCTGAAAGCTGGCATACCCCACGGAGTACAGCCTTATTAGGATGAGGGCATGCGGAACCTGTGTGTTCTGTCTCCCTTAGGGCATGTCCAAACTGAACGGGTTTTCGGCTGGTTTTTCAGACGGTTTGCGGTTTTTCAGACCGCCTGAAAAACTGTCCGAAAATGAGCACAATTGTGCTCTATGGAAAACCCGTGCAGCAGTCCCCACTGAAAAACGTTGAGCATGTTCATTCTTCCGTCCGGTTTCCGGACGGAATATGAACACCTCAATGGGAGGGGGGAGGGCTCTTCTCCGCTCATCGCGGAGAAAAGCCGGCCCCCCGCGGCCGTGGTTAGCCGCAAAACCGGACAAATACCGGTCAGGTAAACCGACCGGTATTTGTCTGCTGCCGTGGGGACGCAGCCTTACTTACAAGCAGCTGGCCTTACTGACCCAGATTGGTGCTCCAAATATTCTACTGCAGTGGCCACGGTTCCCTGTGAACTGTTTAACCTCTTGCTGAAGACTTGTGTGAGATGTAAAGGCAGAATTGAGGGGAGATCATTAGAATGCACAAAGCAAAATTTATACAACACAGTACATTGGATGGGGTGGAAATTGCATACAGATCAACCCGGGCTTGACAGTAGAGTCATAGAAGCAATTGTCTGTCCCTTTACATGAAAGTTATTTATTCTTCACAGCAACAGAAATGTGAATGCTAATGTCGTCCTGGCAGTGCTGAGCCATTGTTTTTCCAGCTCAAACTGACTGTACTTCAGCAGTTCTAGCTATGAATGGAAGTGTTTGATTCACAGCTTCTTATCTTTACCTGGGAAACTGGGAATGATGTTCCTTCATGTTACCCAGGTACAGAATGGCTCTCTTCACTGAAAATGTGTATTAGTGGGGCAAACAGACAGTGTGGATGGAATGATAGAGAAGAGAGAGAGAGAGAGAGAGAGAGAGAGAGAGAGAGAGAGAGAGAGATAGATAGATAGATAGAGAGAGATAGATAGATAGAGAGAGAGAGATAGAGAGATAGATAGATAGATAGATAGAGAGATAAATAGATAGAGAGATAAATAGATAGAGAGATAAATAGAGAGAGAGAGATAGATAGATAGAGAGAGATAAATAGATAGATATGAGAGAGATAAATAGATAGATAGAGATATATAGATGACGGGGAGGTAGATAGATGAGACAGAAACATAAACAAGGGAGTAAACTAGATAGATAGATAGATAGATAGATAGATAGATAGGCCTCCAAAACACCCCCAGTTCATTTCATTGATTGCTATGTAAAACAGAGCTGTAGTTCACACATGATGAGGATTTTACCCGCTTCTTTGGAAGCTGTCTTGAGCGCTGAAACAGGTCATGTCAATTCTTGAAGCGTGTTTTAGGCGCGTTTCTCGGCGTCTTTTTTGACCTGGCTATTAATTTGTACGGGTGAAAACAGTGTTAAAAACCTTGTCCAAAGCCGCGTCCAAGAAACGCATCTAAAACCTCTTGTCTTGTGTTTCAGACGAGGTTTTGATGCTGTTTTGGGAGCGGAAACGCTCTGAAAACCGCTTCGAAAACAGCGTCAAAATCAGCCATGTGGACATACCCAAAAACTTCACTTCCTGATTTATCCCAACTCAAAATCTGTAAGGCCTCGTTCACATGGCTTATTTCGGAACGGATTTGCCACCGTATTTACAATCGTAAATCCGTTCCGAAATCAGTCTAAAATAAGTTGCAGGCCATTTAATACTGCTTTTAATGGGAAATACGTGTCGTTGTTCAGACGACATGTATTTCCATGCCGTATTGCTGACGCGGATTTGCGGCCGCAAAACGGCCGGAAAAACAGTGTGCATGTCAATTATTGGGCCGGATTTCGCGACGGATTTACACCATATAATGAATGGGGATTGTAAATCCGTCGTGAAATACGTGCCACATTAAGTGACACTGATTTACAACTGATTTACAACTGATTTCGGAATGGATTTACGAGCGGCAATCCGACGTAAATCCGTTCTGCAATAAGCCGTGTGAACATAGCCTAACAGTTCAGAGGATCCACAGCGTCTTTAATCCTCGGGCATCCAGCCGCAGTATAGACATAGTATCACGGACAGCAGCCATTGTCCATAAAGCGGTGCACGCAGTACATCTGATGTACTTTCTACATCCAAGTGTTCTATGTATTATTCAGAGTCAGCATTGCAGTTTTTGATTATTATAATAATAATCAACAGTATATCTCCTTCCACACTTACAGAGCCAAATAATTGTAGTCAGTGTTTTGAATGTATAAGAAACCGAGCTGTGTAGATGTGACTGCAGCAGAATCTCACTGGAAGAAAGGATAAAAATGTTCTTGTTTTGTAAAGCTGTTTAATAATGACAGTTTACAATGTTCTGGGAACCTGAAATAGAAAAGCATTTTACCCTTATTGTAAGCGCAGCAAATAATGAAAAGAGCATTAGTGGAATGATGTGCACTAATCTGACCCGCGCTGATGCATTCCTCTAACAAAATTATGGCTGCCTTTTCCATTTCACTCTCATTACAGAGGAAGCAGAATGTATACACAGCATACAAGCTCCAGTCCCATGTTTTATCATTCTGGACACCCTGTTTGCAGTGCTCCGCTTGTTATTCAGCTGTGAGCATTGCTGCTAATTGTTGACTTGGTTTTTTTTTCTCAAGATGATGAGACTTTGTCCTGGGTAAATCATGCAAGGAATGTCTGCATCTTGTTCTGTGAGATTTTTGACAGTGACATATAAGTGGGGCACTCCCTGACTGCCGGAACAGGTTATGAAAGGTTGTGGCTGGAGATAAAGCCCACAGGTGACTGGATGGAATTGGTCAGATGTGCTCTCCTACGGATAGATATGTGACCTAGGCAGGGGCGTTGCTAGGGTCCCAAAACATCCGGGCCGGGCCTGTTTTAAAGGGTTTTGCTCAGTAGGGTGGGGTCACAGGGCCTTTTTCACACCCCATTGTGAACTGCAACATAGATTTTACAGACCGAAAAACAGTGGCCCAAGCACGTCCCTTGAAGCTCTCACCTTTATTTATTATCCCCAGAACAGGTAATCCTAGCAATCAGTGGACAGCTATGAATTACCATAATGTCGGCCTGTACGTCGGGTGTATTGAAGCGCAAGTACGAACCACATTTAACGTTTTGAACATACGCATCGTATTTGTGGGGCATAAATGTGCTTTATTTTGCCCAAACTATTACCTAAAAATACGGTAAAATCATAGCAGCGAGTGCTATGATTGCCTGCTGTTTTCCCTGGCACACAAGAACCTGTAAAAAAAAGTGACGTGCCACAGGGGGAAAAGTGAAAGTGGTTGGGAGGGGTGGCTTGTAGCGCTGCTGAAATTACACGTGGAGAGAAGTACTTCCAACAGCATATGTATAGCAGTGCGCACAGGTACGGGCCGCTATACGCTGTGTTAACATACGATCGTATTGTACGCTGAGGGAGACAGACGTAATTCATAGCTCTCTATGAGAGCTATGAATTACCGTAATTGTAGCGCACATGTTTGGTATATTAAAGGGGCAAATACATGGTGAAATGCGCCCCACAATTACGCCATGTGAACATACCGTTATTCTGGCTGCAGCAGCTAAAAAACAAAAGGCAACCCTGACAAATTATAGGTATAAAAATTCTATTCAAACAGAATTTTATAATCAGGCTGTAGTTTACAAGGTCTAAGGCCATGTCCACACTGCACGGGTTTGTGGCCGGATTTTCAGCCGGTTTGCGGTTTTTCAGACCGCCTGAAAAAAACGGCCAAAAATTAGCACAATTGTGCTTTATGGAAAACCCGTGCAGCAGTCCCCACTGTCCCCAAGCAAAGGGTTTTCCACCCCGGGGGTTTTTTGTCGCCGGCGGTCCCGGTGGCAAAACATAGAACATGCAGCATATTCCGTCCGGTTTTCGGACAGAACATGTGCATCTCAATGGGAGGGGGCAGGGCTGTTCTGTGGGGACGGCCGCAAAACCATCCGGCAATCCGTCCGGTATTTGTCCACTGCCGTGGGGTCGCGCCCTAAGGGACACAACAGGCAGGATTATGTTATTGTGACGTGAATGGGGCGATATGTGTGTCTATAGAGTACATACACATTTACATGTCACACATACATATACAAACACGTATACACATATATACCATATGTATACACACAAAATGTATACAGAGGGCACATTTTACACATGCACACAAAGTATACAGAGACTTGTACACACACATGTATACAGAGACATATACATTTAGTACAGTTCACATTCAGGGTTTTTTCACCCCTATAATACTATCTAGCACTGGTCTCTACAGTGAGGGCTACTCACTCACTTTAGACCTCCATGATATTGGGCACCTGCTGGGGCTGCTTTCTGAAAGAAGCCATAGGGAATGCAGTGCGCAGGAGATGGCCCGGGAGCACAGCAGTGGGGCGGGGCCTCTCTCTCACTTCGGGCTTTTGGCTGCGAACTTCCTGACTGTGCCGGGACCCTTGTGATCCAGCGCAGCTGCAGCACATGGGGTTCCTGACAATCAGGAGTGTTGTGACAGGCGGCCCCTCCTCCCTCCTAAACGCCCCGGCCCCCCGACAGTCCCCCCTCCCTGCCGGCACTGTTGAGAAACGGCCCGAGCTCTGTGTTTTGTCCTCTGGGCTCACATGCCCGTTAAATAGATCGTCGTCTCTCCAGGAACACACAGTACCTGGAACCCTACGATCTGAGGGGAGTTCGGCGGCACTGGCAGGAATGTGCGGGGCTTGTGCCCCGAATCATCCTGCCTAGCGACGCCCCTGGACCTAGGTTATAAGGAATTGCCCTTTTTTCATGAAACCCTGGAAGCAGGACCAGGACAAGGCATTTTGGTGCCCCAGGCATACTGGGCAAATGGAACCTCCTCCACCCTCTAGGCCTGATCTGATCAATTACAACTCTCCCATTACACCTCTGCCAGGGTGTTATAGAAGAATTAGGATGGCAGCTATGGGGGCCTTCATTAGGCTTCTGGTTGCAATGACAAACCGGGATCGGTATTTTTGCAATACATCTTTGGGGAAAAAAAACAGTTGGGGGTGGTTAAAAGGGGTGCCCTCTTCCCCAATTAGGCTATGTTCACCGGCTTAATTGGGGCGGGAAACCTTTAATTACGCCCCGAAAATTATGTAGTTTGGGGGGGGGGCGGGGAGGCCGGCCCCTTTCCCCGGGCCCCCATTGATTTCCCTTTCCCAAAAGCTGCGGTATACGCCACTGGGGTATAATGCTTGTAAACTTTTCTCCCACGCGGCGTATTCGAAAAACGGGGGAGGGGAAAGACAAAAATCCTATATTTCCCTCTATAGAAAAACTGTGGGAATTAGGGTATTTTATTTGGGAAAAGTATTCAGCCCGTAATTTGCGCACCCCCCGGCGAGGAAAATTACAGGACTAAAAATACGGCCCCAGGATATTGCCGATTGGAAAAAGGCCCAAACCCTGTCTAGATGCCATGGTCATTTGGGACATCTGGGTTTCCCTTGGGAAAGTTTTTTTTGTCCGTTTAAAAAAACCCGGGAAGTTTTATACACCCGTTTTTAAATCCCAAAATTTCTTGCCCAATTTAAAATGGATAGGAATGCGCCTGTTTTATAAACCCCTGCCCCTACGGGCGGGTCATAAATCAGGTCCCAATCTACCCACAAGATGACATTTCTGGCTCAGGAAAACCCCCTATAAATTTATAGTTTGCAGGGTTTTTAGTGCGCCCCGTTTTCCCGAACACCCCCGAAATCAGGCGCATTACAAAGTGCCGCTTGCGCTCTGTAATGCGCCTGATATTGGCGTGCGGGAGGCATTACACTAATGCGAATGGGGCTGCGCTTGATGTCGGGCTGCAGATATGTCAGACTTCTGGCGCAGCCCCGTTCATACGTGACGCCCTTCATCTCTTAGAGTTGATAGCGGTAACTGAGACCATCTCTTGCTCTGGATGACCTGTCCAGTTCTGCATTACACAGGTAAACGATTGATCTCAGTGTGCACTGTGCAATGCTTTACTTCTCCTCTAGTGGCACTGCAGGAAAACTGAACACATATTACTGTGTTTTATATGTCATGTAAGAATGATATTACGGCACTCATCACTTCACAAAACATGTTCTTTATTATCAAAACGGGCCCAGACAAAGTGCATTTGAGCGGAAACGGGCCGTCAAACTGTTTGCTGTTCCACATTTAAATGTTCCTGTTTTGATAATAAAGAAGACGTTTTGTGAACCGGTGAGTGCCAAGGTGTCATTTTTAGATTTTTCTATATAGTTGGTTTTCAGAAGGAAAATACAAGTTTCAGTGGTGAAATGATAACGTGGTAATAGCGTCATACTTTTTAGATGGAGTGACCTTTGATGAGATTTATCTTTGATGCTGTTATGATCGTGGCCACAAAAAAGTCCACTGTCTGCAAGTACAGCGGGAGACTGCACTTTTGGCCATGGAGTTCACCTGTATTGCAGTTTTCTTTGCACGTGTACACACACGGTGCTGTCTGGGGGTTGGGGATTGACAGCCTGCCACTCCCGCCCCGTTCTGCTAGCTCTAGAGCAGGGCTTGCAGATCGTTTGCTTGAGTGGTGAGTGACAGATGCCTGCACAATTTCACCTTTCTCCCTGGCTTGTCTGTGTGCTGTGAGGTCCGGATGTCAGAGGGCTGTTCCAATTATGCTCTGGAACTCTGACATCCCTATTTAAGACCACAGTTCCTGTGCTCCTGTGCTGGTGATGGTCTTTGGCTTGAGCTGGTATAGCATACCTTCCAACTTTTTGAGATTGCAAAGAGGGACACATTAGGCCACACCTCTAACCACGCCCAAACACATGACATCACACCAAGACACACTTAACCACGCCCCAAACACATACATGCCAACTTTTTAGATAGTCAAGAAGGAACATTTTCAGGATTGCATTGTATCCAGTGATGAAATAGTAAGTAAGTTTTATGTAACATACAGCTGGAAGCAATCAGATACTTATTAAAGCCAAGATTGTCCGTTAATTGACCCAAATCCATTTCCTAAATGAAAAGACGGACATTTGTAGAGCACAGAGGGACCAAGGGTTGAAAATAGGGACTGTCCCTCCAAAATAGGGACATTGGGGGGTATGGGTTCAGTGTCTATTTTTTGGGGATTATCTGGAAAATTCTGACCTTGTGTCGAACTTTTTTGCCATTTGTTTATTGCCCTGCAGCTTCTGTACCATTTCGGCTTTCTCTGGTCCTGACCTATTTTCGCCTGACCCTTCCATTATTGTGTCTGTCTGTCTTGCCTGTTCTGTGTTTTTGAACATAACTCAGGCTAAGGACTGCCGCCAAATTGTCGCCGACTGCTTAGGGTCAAGCAGACAGTAGGCAGGGACAGATTTTGAGGGGCCTGGAATTAGGGCCCAAAGTCTGTTTTCCTGCTTCGGGCATCCTTAAACATGCGCAAATAACCATCATAGCATCTAGAGGGGTGACTTTTCACCAAATTTTAAACAATAATACTGGAGACAGAATTTTTTCCTGGGCAAATTTCCCCATTTTTTAAAGTCTAGGAAGGGTTTAATTTCTATCCCCCTCGTCTATTTAAACCTGTAACAA